>CAUYQV010039222.1:0-42089 GCA_963574575.1 Galagoides demidoff | reverse complement strand
CCAAAAAATGGCTGGGCATTATGGCGGGTGCCTGTGGTCCCAGCTACTTGGGAGGCGGAGGCAGGAGACTCGCTTGAGCCCAGGAGTTGGAGGTTGCTATGAACTATGTGAGCCATGGCCCCTCTACCCAGGGGGGATAGCTTGAGGATCCGTCTCAAATAAATAAATAAATAAATAAATAAATAAATAAATAAATAAAATAAAACGTGACTAAGTATTTTTAAGTTACCTCATTTGAAGAAACCACCCTATTGTCAGAAACTTCTTAAAGTGACTGTAAAATTTGAGGGAAGCTGGTAATTTTTCTTCAAAGTTTACTCTCTTTCTAATATTATCAGAGACACCATTATTGGTTTATTGTCATGAGGCTTCTTTTAGAATATGTCAATTGCACATTTGAAAAGTTTTAGCACAGTGATACATGCGTGAGTGTTGGAGGGAGGAAGCAATGCAGCTGTGATCATCTGGAACAGAGAGACGCAGTGGCACAGCCTCCTGGACCGAAAATCCCTGCCTCGGCAATTTCTCTGCAAAAATCGAGTTAATCTCTCAAGCAGAACATTTCAATAATCAGAATGCCCCACTCCCTGCACGCAGGTTAACTAATGTGCTGTTGAATTATATTTTCTGGAGCAGCCAGATGAAACTGGCAGGCTGAGAATGGCATTCAGCACGCGAGGATTTATTTGTATATACAAAACAGATTTGTGTTCCTTTCAGACTCGCTGCAAGCTTAGGAACTGCTAAACCAGAGTTCTGGGAGAAACTCCAAGCCCAGACAATTTCTCAGAAATGGCTGGATCTGCCGCTGTACTAACCTCCAGATGGGAATTCCACATGTCATGCTGTTCAGACTTAGTGTTTCAAATCACGGCCTTGGAGGTGAGGCTGTCTTGAAGGCCAAATCAATTAAAACTTTTTCATTACAGTATGAGGAGGGAAAAAATCCAAAACCAAGGGGTGAATGGCAAGAGCAGTAAACTAAAATTGATTAAACTCTTTCATTAGTCTTTTAAAAAATAAATCTTCTAGACAAACACTACCCAGTAGAACTTCTTGTGATGATGGAAATGCTCTATTACAGCACTAAACAATATGGTAAGCCTTGTAAGCTTTTAAGCACTTAAACCATAGCTACTGGGATGACACCTGTGGCTCAAGGAGGAGGGCGCCAGCCCCATATGCTAGAGGTGGTGGGTTCGAACCCAGCCCCAGCCAAAAACTGAAAAAAAAAAAAATTAAACTGTAGCTAGTGCAACCAAGGGGCTACATGTTAATTTTAACACTGGTGGCTAGTGGCAATTGGACAGCACATTTATAGACAGTTAATAGGAATTAAAATCCACACTATTTTGTTTTTAGATATTCTATCATACTATACATGGCATGACCAGTTTTGAGCAACAGAACTGCATTTTGAGATGGAGGCATGATCTATGTTTTAAGAAAGCAGTGATATTTTCACAGGATAGTATTCAATTCTTAAAGACAATATGGGGAGAGATAAAGCACCAATATGTGCATGGGGATGAAATAATTTTTAAATATTATCCCATATATGCTTCTGCATTTGGCTGTGGATGGCCCAGACATATGTTCGCAGAGATGATAAACTTGAAGACTTCCCAGAGTAGAATGGAAATGCACCAAGTTTAATTTCCAAGTTCATCAGAAGGTCATAGATACAAATTCCACGTGAGTCTGAGTATTAAGGCATCCATTGACTCAAAATGACTTATCTGAAAAGAAATGTCAGTGTTCTCCCGAAGTGCTAAATAAATAAGCACTAAAATAACCACCCGAGTGAGGGACTGTGATTTATGTGGCGTATACCTTCCAAAGAGGTCTTTTAAAAACATTGTTTCATCACACTGACAACATTCCTGAGTGGAGCTGGCAAATGCAATTATCCCCATTTTCCAGAGACAGGAGAAGAAATTAATGGCATGCCACTGTCCATCAATGAGACAGGGATATCCCTGGGAATTGGATATATGTACACGAGCAAACTAAATCCGTGCTTTCCCAGGGCACACCAGGCGAACCTAACCATCTGAGGCAAGATTTAAGAGTCTTTAAGAGAGGCTGGGACTAAGAAGGGGACTTTTGTTATTTTGCAATTGCTGATTGCTTTGGAAAGCAAAAGTGGCCAATGCAATAGGCGTTCCATCATCATCACTATCTTAATCATTAAAAATTAACAAGTCTCTTCTTGTTGAAAAGAACTTGAAGATATACAAGAGACTGATCCCAAGAAGGTTATAGTCAAAGAGAGGAAAGGTGCTGAGTAATCACAGTATAAGCTGCAGTTCAGGTTTTGGGGACAGAGACTGTACTCTGGGCTTGCAGACCCCACAGGAAGGCTTGATGATGAAGCAGCAGATGAGCTGTGTTTGAAGAAAGGGCAGGAGTCTATCCACCGGGCAGGAACAGGCAGAACCATGGTCTCTTGCCTGCCTTGGGGCAGTGGGCTAGGGTTCCTCCAGCCACAGAAGAAGCTGTAGCTTCTTGGAGTTTCAGTTATACTTGGTAGTAATTAAAAGTATGTGTGATACATTTAAAAGGTGAAACTAAAAGCTCATGTCTGTTTTTCATACAAATAGGAGACAACAAGATGGACTTGGGTAGCTTTGGGACACACACACTGAGAGAGTGAGAGAAATAAGAATAGACTCAAAATACTTCATAAAAATATACCATCTACTAATTAGACAGTCTATTGATTTAACCTCTCTGAGCCTTAGTTTTCTGATTTACGTTATGTGCCTAAAAATGCCTCCTTCTTAGAGTTGCTTTCAAGGATTAAATGTAATAATAAATATAAAAGGTTACGGTGCCTACCTAGTGCTACTTTTTAAGAAGCGCTCTAAAAAAAATAAATTAGTAAAAGGAGAGGAGCTTGATGGACCTGAATCTAAATGAAAGAAAATGTTGAAGCAATGATATGAGGGGATGGGAAGCACAGGCTCAGCTAGGGGACAGAAGTAGACAGTGTGGGAGGTCGTAAAGGATGGAGGAGAAGAGATGGCCGACAGGTAGATACCACCAGGCTGCGAGCCTCTTTCACACCCACTGAAGATGGACTTACACTCTATTCCAGCCTCTCAACCTGGGGGTTGCAACCCCTTTGGGGGGTCTCCTGCATGTCAGATATTTACATTATGATTAATAACCCTAGCAAAATTACAGTTATGAAGTAGCAACGAAAGTAATTTTATGGTTGGGGGTCACCGCAACATGAGGAACTGTATTAAAGGGTCGCAGCATTAGGAAGGTTGAGAACCACTGCTCTATTCAAACATGTAGAAAATCTGAGAAATTTTACACTGGCAAGATTAGATAGTAAAATGGCAATTGGGAATGTACATTTGTCTGACCTCCAAGAAGGATGCTGTGGTGATAGCCATCAAAATGTGAACTGTCTATGCAACAGAATTTATCCTGCAGATACACTAGCCCCTGTTGGGAATCATATTAGTAAAAAAAAAATTATTGCAGATAAAAGAATGGGGAAAAAAGCATTGAGGATGATTGGACCACAGTTTATTTAACAAATCGTGTTTCAGTACATAAACTAGAATACCCTGCAACTGTTAGAAAAGCCAAGGAAACTGTTTGCCTGTGAACTGATACGACTGTGCTTGGAAGTTTGTTGTCAAGTCAAAAGTGCAAGGTGCAGCCCAGCACGCCTGGCCTGGGTAACAGAAACTTCTAAAGGCTGACCACACCCATTTCCTTGTTGTCCTGGCCAGACATAGAGAAGACATTTCCTTGCAGTCAGGTGGGACTGTGTAACTGAGTTATATGAGACATATCACTCCCAAGTCTGGTCCCTAAAAATCCCCCAGACTTTCCAGGCTTTCTTTCTTTCTTTTTTTTTTTTTTTATTAAATCATAGCTGTGTACATTAATACAGTCATGGGGTACAGTGTGCTGGTTTGAATATACAGTTTGAAATATTTTCACCAAACTGGTTAACGTAGCCTTCATGGCATTTTCTTAGTTATTGTGTTAAGATATTTATATTCTCCATTTAGAAAGATTCTCATGTACTTGTAAGATACACCATAGGCATGGTCCCACCAATCACCCTCCCTCCACCCATCCTCCCTCCTCCTCTCCCCTCCCTCTCTGTCTTCCCTCCTTTGTCAGCTTATACGGAGCATCCAGCCAAGATCCCTGAATCCACACAGGCTAGTGGAGTCACTAGGTTGAAGGAAGTTGGAACCATTGATAGCTCTTCCAGTGCCCCTGTCACTGACCCCAAAAGTCACACAAGACGGAGACATGAACAGAAATAAATTTTTATAGTATTAAGCCACTGAGATTTGGAGGTATTTTATTAAAACATTTGGCCAAATTCCATGCTTTGTGTATAAGAAAGGGAAATGTATAAAATATTTACCTGTCTGTTTATATAGAGTAACTATTGCCTGCTTCTGGGAAGGCTGGGGAGGAGACCTTGGTGGCAGGAAGGAGTGGGGCTTAGAAGAAGTTTTCTGTGTGTACCTAGCATAGGCTGGGTGGGACCTGTTGTTCTTTGGTTTCATATCTATAAATAAAAAGATGACCACTGCTGATAATAGTATATCCTATATTTTTTCCCATCATGACACAAACAGAAAATGATAATGTGCAGTCCTAGAGGACAAACTGGGAGGAAATTAAGGGGGTTCTGAGGAAGCTGCTCATGGCTGAAGGATGGAAAGATCAGGATCTCATGGGACACCTAAAACGCTTCTGCACACCAGCCTGGAGCCCTGGGTAGGACTGAGCACCTCTCCCTGCTCACCCCCCACTCCTCTTTTCACATTGGACCAGCCTGCTTACTGAGTGGACCTCCACTCCCTTCTTCCTGCCTGAAGCTTTACAGAGCAGAGCCCAGCAGGGAAGCCCATGCTGTCCAGATCAGTATGTCTGGTTGGGGGATACGTCTTTCTCATTCCGGAGTGAAAGATGAGCAAGCCGGCCCAACCACCAAGCCTCATTTCTGCGCATAGCTTTTCACATCACATAGCTATCTGACTCCTGCATCTGTTTCTCCACTGGTTACAAAATCAGGGAGGCAAAAGAGATGATATTGAATGAACCCTTCAGAAGTCCAACATACCCTTTTGTATCTTTGAACATCAGACCATGGGAATGTGTTATCTATTCAGAATTAGACTAATAGCTTTCTTATTTTTTGTTTAGGGAAGATGTCTGTGTAGATTAGTTTGCCTGGACCTCAAAATTGGCCTCAATGAAGGGAAATCACTATTAGGCTGCAGTTACCAGAATGGGCACAAGGTAATGACAGTGTGAGTGAAGGTGGCTGTGACAGAATGGAAAGCAAGAAATGAACGCAGGCAACAGCCATTCACTCAACAAGTATTTACTTAAAATAAGCCAGGGGTATGCAGGGATGGTGGGGCAAATGGAGAAGTAAGGGAAAGTCCCATTGTTTTTTTTACCTGGGTGAGTTACCCAGAGAATATGGTTGAGGAGTTGGGAAGACTGAGGAGCCACTGAGTCTTCTGTCCTCTAAGTCTGGGGTGTCTGTGGGCTGCCTAAACCTGTGTGTGTGCAGGAAAGCCTGGGGCCAGCGGCAACGATCCAGAATCATCAGCATGGGAGAAAGGAGGGGACGTGCACGTGGGATCTCTGAGGAGTGAGGGTCAGGAGAAGAGGAGAGGACCAAGGACAGAGTGCCAGGGAGGGGAGGAGGGGGTGTGACCAGCAGGAGCGATGGAGAAGGAAGAGCGGAGGACGATGCCACTCAGGGCCACAGAAAGCTGGGGCAAAGTGAAGTCCGAGGGGGCTGCTGCTCCCTGACACGGCGCTGCCAGGGTTAGAAAATACAAACCCAGGATGCCCAGTGAAATTGGAACTGCAGATAAACAGCAAATACTCTCTGCAGAATCATTTCATAGTGCAGAATGATTTCACAGTGTTGCACTTGGGACACTGCATTATGTATTTGAAATGCAATAGATACAGAGGAAGGGAAGAATGTAAACCCCAGCATGAACAAAACTGTGTTTTTATACCTGGTTACCTGAGAGAGAAGCTGAGTCTACCTACCCAAAAGGGAGTTTGCAGACGGAGGGGAAATCCTGTGGGTTTCATAATTAGGGAGTGGTTTTCATCCTTCACGATCGACTCACACTGAGAAGGGTGCAGGGGGTTAAGGGAAAAGCAAGCGATAATGAGCAAGTGGGGGCTGTGAGCCCACGCTCCTCACTGGGGAGGTCGAGCGCTGGGCTCTTTCAGGAGCCTGACAAATGGCTCTTAGAGGAAAAGGAGGAACAAAGGAGGGAGGAAATAAAGGCAGGAAAGCCACCATAGGGAAGGACAGAGGCAGGAGAGAGGATGGGGACACGGAGCAGTCAGGGCAAAAATAATTAAGATGCAATAAGTAAAAAAAGAATTGAAGTGATAAGAACAGCAAAAAGTAATAAAGTAGTGTTTTTAAAAATGGGGAGAAATCTTACTGAAGGCATTCAAATCGGGGAGTAGCCAAATTCAGAGATAATCATTCCTAGTAAAAAGCATTCTTCCATTTTTCCAGGGGTTGGCTACAGAGCCTAGCCTGGCAGGCACTTTCTGAGAAATGGACTGTACTTCCTGAAGGCTGATATTTAAGAACCACTGAGTGCCAGAGAGGCCTAGTCTGTTAGAGGGAGAAGCCGTCTTAGAGGCCACCTCCTGGGGTAAGGGCGGTGGTAACTAGGTGCAGCCTTGGCCTCCCAGATTGCTCTGGTTCCTTTCCTGGCACTATCCTACCATTCCAGCATATACAGTATTTTACACACTGTGAAGTCACGTTAGATTGTCTTCAAATAAAGGGTTTCTTTGCTAAAAAACCAAAAAACAAAACAACAACAACAAAAAACCATACTGAAATCCTGATACCCTCCCCAGAGAGATAAAGGTCCCTGCAGGGTCTGGGTCACTGAGAGGCAGCACTGAGATCGGAACTCCCAAAACCAAGGGCCTTTCTCTTTTATTGTATTCATATTCTTAATTTTGCCTCAAATAAGTTTTAAATGCTATGTCAGAGTTAACGCCCCTCCCTGTACCTCAACTGCCCCCCGAAATAACTGATGTCCTGAAGTGAGTGTCCTTGCCTTCCATGACTGAGGTCGTACACCTCCCATCTGTGCATCCATGAACAATAATTATTATTTGTTAACATAGACATTTTTTCATAAATATTGTTTTGTGTCTTGCCTTCTGCTTTCAGCATTGTTTTTGAGATTTATCTACATTAATAGACACATGGCTCTTTCCCATTCACTTTAACTGCTATGTAACAGTCTACGGGATGCATATATCATGGTTTGGATTTTCCCCTTCTTTGTTTGACAGGTTGTTTCCTAATTTTTGCCAATACTAAAAATATTGCAATAGAGGGCGGTGCCTGTGGCTTAGTGGGTAGGGTGCCATCCCCATGTACCGAGGGTAGGGGGTTGAAACCCGGCCCTGGCCAAACTGCAACAACAACCACAACAACAACAAAAAAGCTGTGTGTTGTGGTGGCCGCCTGTAGTCCCAGCTACTCGGGAGGCTGAGGCAAGAGAATCGTCTAAAAAGAAAAAATATATATATATAGCAATGGATACTCTTGTACTTAAGTCTGTGTGTACATGTGAATATTTCTCCAGAAATGGACCTGCTGGGCAATAAGGTATATTGACCTTTAACTTAAGTAGGTATAGCCAAATTAAAGTGTTTACACCAATTTAAGCTCCCATAGTAAAGTATAAGAGTATTTCCCCATAGGCTAGCCAACACTAAATATTGACGAATTTCTAATTCTTGGCAATCTGAAAAGTATAAGATGTCACATCATTATTTACTTTGCATTCCCATTATTGATGAAATGAGTATATTTTCCATGTTTATTGACCTTTCGTGATATATCTTTATTGAATTTTCTGATCATACCTTTTATGCAGTATGACTTTTTCTTGTTGATTTGTTCTTCATATAATCTGGTTACTATTCTGCCTTGGTTATTGACATTTCAAATCATTCCATTCTCATTACCTCCTTAAACTTTTTAATTTGTCATTTAACTTTGTTGATGGTATCTTTTTCATGCAGAAGTTTGTTATTTTAATAAATTAAAATTTATTTTTACCTTATTATTTGAGCTTTAAGTGATGAATTAAAAAATATTTTCCTATCCCCAGGTCATAAATATATTTTCTCTAAAAGCTTTTTACATTAGTTCCTTATTTCATCTCTAATGTATTTGTTTTTTAAGATTTTTATTTTGGGGGTGATTGAGGTGGGGAAAGTCTCACTCAGTTGCCCCAGACTAGAGTGCAGTGGCAACTTCATAGCTCACAGTAGCCTCAAACTCCTGGGTTCCAGTGACCTTCCTGCCTCAGTTTCCTCAGTAGCTAGGATGACAGGCACCCACCATAATACCTGGTTAATTTTTGTAATTATTAGTAGAGGTTGGGTTTTGTTTTTGCTTGGGCTGGTCTTGAACTTCTGAGCTCAAGTGATCCTCCCATTTCAGCCTCCTCGAGTGCTAGGATAATAGAAGTGAGCCACCGTGCCTGGCCCTCAAATTTATTTGTGATATGATGCCAGGCATCTAACTCTTTTTTTGTTTTTTTTTTCAGTATGGATTTGCCCCAGGGAAGTTCATAGATATCTGGTTGTTCATCCTTTTCACATGACTTTAGTCAGCTCTCCTGCAGCAGTCCTGTGTTTTTCCAAAGATGCAGAAGACATTTACCCTAACAAAATATTATATCTGTTCTCTGATAGCCTAATTAATACTTCAAAATATAGGAAAAACTTTACATAGGTAGATATTCACTGAAGCATTATTTATTTATACTAGAGAGAGAGACTAGATGGAAATTTAACGACATTCACACTGGTTGCATCATACTGTGTGATTATTTGGACTCTTTCTTTAAAAAAATACTCTCCTTCTAAAATGAACATCTCACAAAGTTATCATTTGGGAAGTTATACTACAAATATAATGAAATCACTAATACAAATCATGTTTTTTTAAATGACAAAGAATTAAAAACATCTGAACCTTCAAGAAGATCAGGGATAAGAAAAAGTGAGAAATAAAACATAAAAAGCTTAAGAATTGGGGGCTCAGAGTGGTTATGGTTTTTAAGTGTTATATCTGAAAGGGCTTAATACAGAATCAGGTAAGTGAGCAATAAATACTCATTGAATGATTAATTCTTGCCATATCCAAACCTATTGAATTATTTTTATTCTTTTCAAAAATTACTGGAGGACTGAGGTAAGTCTCCCCAACAGAATATTTAATAGCACGAATGTTATTGGTTAAAAATTATGGATCATGGAAATATTTACATTTTTTATTGATGTTGATAGAAGCAGAACTGAATTATGAAGAAACAGTGATAGGAAAACAATGAAGAGAAAAATAACCTAGTAATCATTCAGAAACTATAAGAAATGATACCCTAGAACTGCAATTACTTCTTAAAGTAATGAAAACTCTAAAAATTAGAAACATGGTATTGTGAACATCATCATGCAAAAAGGCAGATGAGAAGACTGGCATTCCATTGGAGTAAGTTGTGTCTATGTCTCTGATCAAAATTAAGAGCAAAACATTATGTAATTCCAAATATTTAACTAGGCAGCATGGACTTATTAAAAGAGCATTGAACACAGAATCAAAAGGCTTTGTCCTAATCCCAGTTCTGTTAAAATCAATCTTGACCGAGCCACTTAAGCTTGCAGAACCTGAGCTCCCTCCTCTGTAACATGGGTAGTGCCTGTTTGTTTCACGGAATAATGGTGAGATTGAACTCATAAGATAATAGGGAAGGCCTTTGTAAATAACAAACTACCACAGAAAGGGAAATGCACTTTCATTAGAATTTGGACAGTTCAGGATCTGTCTTTATCACTTATAACCCTGTACACTTACTATTTGCCAATCAGTCACAGTAGTAATTAATAATGAAAACAACAATTGAGATTGCCATAAGGCTGTTACAGTTTTAAATTTTTCTCCACACATAGTATCTCATTTTTTCTTTACAACAGCACTTCCAGTTAGGAATTACGAACAGATCATTTTTACAGAGGTGAAGCCAAGGCTCAGAGAGTTTAGCAGTTTCCTGAAGTCACATACAATCTAAGAAGCAAGGCCTGAACCACAGGTTCTAATGGCAAGCCCATTGCCTAGCAACAATGATCACAAAACTAACAGTTAATACACTTGGAGCACTTGCGAGCCAGGCACTATTCTAAGTGCTTTGTATGTATTTTCTCATTTGCAACTCGCAATGGCCCTACAAAGCATTAATAGTTAGGAATATCCTATTTTACAAGTGGGAAAATTGAAGCATACTTACAGAGCACTTAATTATCTTACCCCAAGATCATACAACTGGGATGTGGCATTTGAACCAAGTTATATGTTCCCAGGGACTATCCTCTTAACAACAATGTTCTATGGGTGTTCTACCAGCTATGAGTGTGTTCAGGTCACCTATTCAACTGCCGAATTTGTTCTCATTGTCTGTAAGTATATAAAGGACACCCAGCTTTTCCAAATCATGGCCCTGGCACCAACTCACTAATGGCTAGAGAGTCTCCCATGTGGTTTGTAAGATTCTTCATGCATTAACACACCTCCTTCATCTCTGTGACTCTCTACTGAGATGACCATGCATCCTGGGATGACTGGAACAGTTCTAGGCTATTGCTGGTGTCCTGGCCTAACTATTTATAAATGCAGACTCTCCAGAATCCCAGTTCACAGAACAAATGACATGTCTTTCCACTCCTGACTCTAGATGCCTGGCCTCCTGGCCTTTCAACTGACTACACACTTAGACTGGTGGCTGCTGGTCCTCTGAGGGGCTTCCCTTGGTGTGGTGGTTACCCTACCACCCCTCACCAGCTGTGGTATTGACCTGACAGTGTAACTCTATTCTAAGACAGACAGGCAGAAGAAGAAGAAATGACAGGTGCATGTGACAGTGGCCTAGTCCTCCATGAGCTAGTCATTCCTCAGGACCCAAGTATCCAACATTGAAACCCTGTGCATCAAGAGTGATTTTTCCCCCTCAATCTGGAAATGATCTTAACCTGGCCTAATTTCTATATTATAGGCAAAAAACTGTGCTTTCTACCACCTCAGAATTTTCAGGAGCAACCCACTTCCACAGAGTTTCTTTCTTTACCATACAATTTTTTGGAGTTTGCGTTATCATTGTCAGGCCTCCACTTTGACGTGTGTGTGCAGCTTTCCCCATCCCGAGACCTCACCAGGGATCAACTGGCTAGGAGAAGCTGGACCAGAAAGGGCTGAGTCAGCAAGGACCACTGTTGCAGCAGGCACACCTGAGGGGGCTGGGGTGAGCGGGAAGGGTGTGAGCTGAAGTCAGCAGACAGGGTGATTTTAAATTTAAATGATGCATTTTTTTAAGTGGTGCACTTTAAAAAGTGGTATAATAAAAAAATACACCCAACTTTCTCCATCATGCCCAGCTCAGACGTGTTACTCCGCAGGGAAATCCGTGCCCATCCAGGCCTGATATGGAAGGGGAAAAGGAAGCAGACTAATATTTACAGCTTGTAACATTAAAGATAACTTCTTTCTTTAGTTCTAAAAAAACAATACCTTCAAGTAGGTATCACTGATCCCTGTATTAGAAATGAGGGGGAAAAACGAAATGAGGAAAGAATATGCTCAGAGATGTTATCTGTCAACGGCTCAGTGGTAGAAGTGGCAGAAATGGGATTCCGTCCGAGTTCTAATTATAAAACATTACACACTTCCCTACGTCACTTTACTACAGTCAGAGTTTAAGCTCTATCAGAGGAATTTTAAGAAAACCAAGTGGGATAGGACTTTTGGGAGAGGTAGAAATGAAGTGTTTAGATATTTACAATTCTCCTAAAAATGCAATTATGTGAGCATGTATACAGTGGTGTGCTGGTAAACATGTCTCTGGGGGAAACAAAAACAAATCCTCATAAAACCTGATTTGCAGCATATGCCAATTTCTGTGGTGTAAATATTTCTAGTGTGGCCCATTTCAGGCTTCCAATGGTTTAACGACACACTTATGGAATTCCTAAATTTTTAATAGGTAATCAGCTCTCAAGAGCTGGGACAAGCCTGCTGTAGCACTCCACTGAGGTAATTCTATACCAAGTATGTGCTAATTTATCGTTTGGGTACTATTCTTGGGCACATGATCTGTATAAAACTTCCCAGACTGTGGAGGATCAGTGTGTTGGAAAATGTAATGTGCCACCCAGATTTCTCTTCAGTGAAGGCCTCATTGCCCTGCTGCTAGAAGTCCTGTCCATTCCTCCAGGGGGCCACAGGCAAAGATATGGTATTGTAGAGGCCTGGCCATGAGTGCAGCTGTGATGACTCTGAAAGCCCATTCTGAAAGCTTGAGTTTCCTAAGGAGTCAGTCAAAATGGTTGGGCCTGCATCACAGCTTAACTTCCCTAACCACCCAGGATTCCTTCCACTTCTATGCATAAGTGTGAATCACTAGAGCATGTAATAAACACCCTGCTATCTAAACTGTACCTCGGGGTCCACTGCTTCTCTGGGAACCTACCACGTGATGGAGAGATGGGTGAAGATCACCTGAAGTGTAGGACATTCTTGCTCCGCACACCTCAGCCTGGGGTAGAACTTGGTAAATCAGTGCCCACTTAACCTGTGATTAGAAAAGGATTTGGGGGGAGCTGCTGGGAGACCCCCCCTAACTCAAGATGGCTTAAATGGCAACAGGAGACAACCCAATCAAATGCACAAACCTTCCTGTGCCCAGTTGTATGCGGATCCTACTTCAGTCTGTATAAAGCTACTAATGGGAGCTTCTCAATGACCTTGGGAGAGAACAAGGAAATGCACTTGGGCAGAACCTTACAGAACTGCCCGCTGGAGGCCAGCAATGATAAATGTGCACTTCTGGCACCGTTTAATATTTTAGAAGGAATAAAGCAAAGGGGGAAAGAATTAAAAAAACCATTTTTTTTCTATGTTCTTAGGCTTAAAGTCTGCTGGGAAATCTATTGTTCCCTCCTGCTTCCCTTCTGTGTTCTGTCCTGTGCTCAGCCTTCCTTTCTCTTTCTCCCACTGCCTTGCGTCTCTCTCTGCCTCCTTCCACTCCTACCTGACTACTTGGAGACAACATTTCCAGTAAGTCATCCCTCTGAATAGCAAACAAGCATCACAGAGCCCATGTACTTCACCTTACAAAGAAATCTGTGATAGTGCTTGGGTATAAAATAGTCAGCAATTAAGACAGGGCACAGTGGGGAGAAGTAGCTGCTTTCAAGCTGAGAATAGCAGAGGCCTGGTTGCATCATCCATTCACTTATCAACAACCATTCACTTATCAAGATCCACAGAATGTGCACCATGTATCAGGCACCCTGAAGTACAGTGTGATCACAAAACAAACTAATCCCTGCCTCCTTGGAGCCTGCAGTCTAGTGAAGAGGTAGACATTAATCAAAACATCAGGGCGGCGCTTGTGGCTTAAAGGAGTAGGGTGCCGGCCCCCTATACCGGAGGTGGCGGGTTCAAACCCAGCCCTGGCCAAAAACTGTAAAAATAAATAAATAAATAAAAACATCATCGATACGAATATTAACTGGAAGTGACAAGTAGGAGACTGTAGACTTATGAAGGAAAAATCAATCCTGGATACTGGAGGATAGTAATGTGGGGTCATTTGTGCTGGTGACAAGTATTTCCACGCAGCTAATCAACCCTTAAGAACATCCCTATATCAGACCCAGAGCTAATTCACATACTGGTGCTGTGAGACTCAGGATACAGGATTTTAAGACTTCAGGAAAGAATAGAATTTTTAAAGAAAATTGTCAAGATAATTAAAATAAAAATTAAATTTTAATAAAATATATATTTTTTCTTTTAATAATAAAATATATTGTATTGTGCTCCTGGATGAGGCATCCATATCCTAGCAAGGAGGCAAAATGAATTTAGCCATGCAAAGAAAATACTGAAACTTTCATTTTATATCATCTTTTAAAAAATTCTAGTTTGATATCTGCTTTATTTTAGATACATATATATATATAAATAAAATATATATAATACGTTGGTACAGTACTTCTTGCACCTAATTTGCAAATAAATAGGTAGGTGTTAGGTGTGTATATGCTCAAGGGTATTTGACTAATGAAGTGCATACTCAAAAGTTTGGAAATCAGTGTTTTCACTGTGCATTCAGAAAGCAAGCCTGAAAAAGTGGCCCTGTGCTCTCAGGGCGCCTGTGACCTCAGGGCAGTGTTCCCGTGTTCCTGGGTTTTCACTATCCGTTCCAAGTAGACCTCGCTCTTTCTCTCTGTCCTTCTCGACCGCAAAAAATATTTTTCTAAGACTTTGTGTGTAAATCTAATAAGATAAAACTATCTTGGAATATTAATAAGTAAGATGGCAAAAAGCTGGCAAGAGAAAAAATGACTTCCTTGCCAGGCGCCTATAATCCTAGCACACTGGGAGGCTCAGGTTGTGGATCCCTTGAACTCATGAATTCAAGACCAGCCTGAGGAAGAGCAAGACTCTGTCTCTCCTCATACACGCTAACTTCATTTGTGTGATTGAAATAAAATGGCAGTATATATAAAAAAGAAAAAAACAGAAAAATTAGCAGGTGTCTGTAATCCCAGCTACACAGGAGGCTGAGGCAAGAGGATCCTGGGAGCTATGAGTCCATGGCACTCTAAAGCAACAGGCACCTAATGTTATTTGGCTTTGTCATCTCAGGCAAATTCTCTTCTTTCAAATTTCTGCAAGGCTCACTCTTCACTTTCAGGTCATGGCTCCAACTTCTCCTCTTTCGTAAGCCTTCTCTGTGGGGCTCATCTCAATACCCTTTGCTCTCTGTCTTCTAATGTTGCTAACTTTTCTTCACAACACTTGTCTTCACTTGACATTATGTCACACATGCTGTGTTGAACTAACTTTTGTCCCTCTTTCCCCAAGAGGCTAAGTTCCATGATGACAAGGACTTTGTTTTGCTCCCTGTCATAGTTGTGACACCTAAAACTAGTGCCCGACATACAGGGAATGCTCAGAAAATTAGTATAATTAATAACTAAATGAATGAAGAAACTATATTATTCAATGACTGACTTAAAACCTAATGGGATATTTAGAGTCTTTAGGTACATAGATGAGGTCATCTCACAGGCCAAATTTCTATAAAAATAAAAGTGGAAGACAACAGCTAAAACAAATTTTTAGATTTTTTTATCAACAAGCAATCTCTTAACTAAAGTTTAGGATAAAAGCAGCTAAGTCTTCCTAAACAGCCTCATTATATTTACTGCCAAGGCCGCCAGGGCCACCTCCCATGGTTCATAATAGAGAAATACCAACCATGAAGTCCTGATCTCTATAGAAGAGAAGAATAATTAATAGAATCCTACAAATGCTTCCCTAAACATCAAACACTGACTTGTCACTGTGATGTTTGCTTGCTTTCTTTCAGTGTGCCCGGAAAAGTTTGAAGGACATTTCTTCCCAGCCTTTTCTTTATCTTCCCCAAGCACATCCCACTCCTACATGCTACATATTTATCTCATTGTCCAGTGACACTCTGTGGTCAGACTGTTCCTGTTATGGTAAGTGTTGTCCCCCGTGCCTCTGCAGCTAGAATCATCAAATTATATAAAAAACTAGAAAGTACAAAATAATTGACAAATAAATATCTGGGGAATTAAAACAGAACCACAAAAAATTTAAACCACCATTAGGAAAAGTTGGACAGTGAGAAAAAAAGGTATTTATTTATTTAATGTTGCAAAAAAATGGAATTACTTTAAAAAGTCATGTGATTAGCTGTTTCTATAAGGGCTTCCTTACAGTATTTCTAAAATATACGATATTACCAATACAATTGTACGAGCTCCGATGACTTATTTATAGCTTGGCAATTCTCTTTGCTGAAACAATGGACAGGAATAATTGCTCAGCAGCAGGGTCACTTACTTCAAAATAGCTTCCTTTGCTAAGTGATAGTGTCACTTGTCATATAGGAAGTGAAGACTTTGCAAAATTTTCACTGTGTAGTTTCCTTTAACTTTTTACATTGTGGTCAACAGATGTATGAATGATAGGAAGTATAAATTTAACTGCGTTGACAGCTGACCTTTTCAGCCAAATGACCCTCTGACCCTTCCAACTCAATATTATAAACACATAATGTGCTAAATCACTGTGAATAAATTAATGATGAAATCGATTGATTCATTTACTTGTTAGTTGTTTTTTTTTTTTTTTTTTGAGATGGAGCCTCAAGCTGTCCCCCTGGGTAGAGTGCCATGGCATCACAGCTCATAGCAACCTCCAACTCCTGGGCTCAAGTGAGTCTCCTGCCTCCGCCTCCCAAGCAGCTGGAACCACAGGCACCCGCCACAATGCCCAGCCATTTTTTGGTTGCAGCCATCATTGTTGTTTGGAGGGCCCAGACTGAGGATTCGAACCCACTACCTTAGGTGTACGTGGCTGGTGCCTTAGCCAATTGAGCCACAGGTGCTGAGCCTACTTGCTAGTTTTAAACCATATTTGTGATTTTCCTCCTACAACCCAAATCCTTCTAACTCCAACTCCACATTTCTGCCCTACCACCCTTCTGTGAATCCCCGAGACCAGGGCAGCAAACCAAGCTGTTTACTCTCTTCCTTCTCCTGCCCAGCAGAGCCAAGCCCTAGTAGCCTTCCTTCCTCGTTTTACTTCTATCTGCCCCTTGGTGCCCCTTGGCCACAATCCCAGTTTAAGATTCATCTGTCTCTTTGCTGTCATGCTCTACCCTGTGCATGACAGCCTAACCACACCTTTGCTTTGTCAAGATGACACTCTTCCACTGCCTGCAAATAGAGTGGATATGACTCAAACTGGCAGTCAGGGGCTTCTGTGATCAGATCTGCCTTCATTTTTAGCGCCAGGTTTCATTGGTCTTCTGAACTTCAACAATAGACATATTTAGAAATGTTTCCCTTTCCTGGAATATTTTATCTTGTGGTACCCCCTATGACCTGAAAAGATAGAGTCAGACCCCCATTTAGATGTAATTAATTGGTAATTTATTTTATCTGCCGCAGGGGCTGCTGCTTTGAGAGGCAGTCAGCAGCAAAGTAGGGGGGTGAGTTACTTTTTATAGGTTTTATGCAAGCACATTACAGAAGTGAAACATGGCTGGTTAAGTGGGGTTAAAGCTCAGGTAGTCATGGATACAGCAATGGTTACAGTAATGTAACAATGATTAATACAGCTTTGGTTGACAATGGATATGTCTCATATCACAATGGCTACAGTAATTAATCAAGTCTCCATGAGTTTTCCACCATTGTTCATCTACTGAGAACTTGGGGGTTTTGTGAAACTTGGGACTTTTCTTCCTTGTTCTGAAGCTTGTTCTTGGCAACCCTAGGGGGAAAGGAGGGAGCCTGGGAACGTGGCTGGGAAGCACATTCTCAAACCCTGGGGGAAGGAGGGACTTGCCTTGTTTCCAGAGTTGACTCTGGGGGGTAGGGAGGAGGAGGAGGGAAACGGGCTGGGAAGCAGGTCACAACAATCTCTTCCCCCACTTCCACATCATGTTTTTCCCTCTGCCCAGAATCCTCTCCACCCCCACACACCACACATACCACTACCACCAGAGTCAGTTGACTGCCTCTCTTTGCAATTCTTCCTAGCACCTCTAACAGAAGACATGTTGTCCTTTTCCAAGTGCCTGTGGTTCTTGGCCTACTCCCTTGATACCTGGCTTTAGTGTCACCTATTTATTTATTTGCATATTATGTTTTTCTCTGATTTACTAGTAAACTCCTTAAGATCACATCTTATCTCAGTATTGAAACTGATGGGACTTTTTCAGTTTAATTGTATTGAAAGAATAAATGAGTGAAAGCAGGAAGGATAAAGTTCTCTTGTAGTCTGCTTTTCAAAAGCAAGTTTTGAACTTCCTATTCCTATAAAATTCAAAAATACATACAAACACCTTGAGATTTCTAAATATTGCATTTAAGAATAACAACAAATAAACATTTGCAATCTGGGCCATTGTATAATAATGTACAGGACCCATAGGATTAAAACTAGTTAAGGGTATTCAGCATCCACAAAATAATTTGAGAAATGGTGTTGGAAATAGGCCAGATAGATACAGAGCAACATGGTCTGGTTTTATCCTCTCAGAAGATTGCTTTGAGTTCATCATCTGATCCTAATATTTAGAAGAATATTGTTTTCACCAGTCTTTAAGTGAAAACATTTTTTCCTTTCTACAGTTTTATCTGTGTCAAGCATGAGAAATACAAGTTTAGCATACGGCATTTCCTAAAATCTTTGTGTTTTACACACGGCATAAAATCTCAGTACATTGCTGCTTATATAAATGCCAACAGCTCTCATACTTTCCAGTCTTATACCTTCTCATTGGAAGGAACTCACGGAGCCATCAAGCCTTTTCTCTTTCCAAGCATATCACTGCGTAGCCATCCCAAAAATACAGGTGCTGTTATAAAATCTTCCAAGAGGCGATTACCCAGCACAAGAAATCGTTCCAGCCTCTCCAAATCCTGAAGTCAGGAATGTCATGTAAGCCTCTAAACCACATTCTTCTAAACTAAGAGTAAAACTCATTTTCAAATCCTGTAACTTTTCGAAATTAAGGCCAAATACTCCCTTTAATATGTACCACAAAGGAAAAGGACCCAGTAGGGCCACACTGGTGGCGTCTGTAATTCTGTGGCGCTGGATCTTTTCTGGAACTCTGACCAACTCTTCCTACCCACTGGTCATGAAGTGACCAATGAAGTGCCTATGAAGTTCCTGTGTTCTCAGCCCCAGGCACCCTGCCCTTCCCTGTCAATGGACCTTCTCAGAGACCTTGTCCAGTGGCGTGCAGTACAATAAACCACCTGGGACTCAGAGTTAAGTGCTCTAAGTCTTGGTTCTTACTCTGCTCTTACTGGTAGTAGGAACCTAGACCCACTATGTAATTTCTCTGAACATTAATTTATTATCTGTATATGTACAATTAAGATTAGCGAATACCTCAGGTTTCTTCAAGCATTAAGCATCCAGGACACTACAATTCTACCAACTCCAAGATTTTAATTTTCAAATACTGTATATTTCTCTAAATACAGGCAAATGAATGAATGAATAATTGGATTAACCCGAGAGCTTGGCAGAGCACCCAGTGTTTATTTTGCAGCTATTAGGCATGAGGCACCAGGATGGGCTTTAAGGATGCAGTGGCAATAAAAGGGGAAGGGTCCCTGCCTTTGTGAATTTGGAGGCTAGTAGAAAATAATGTTATAATGATAATAAACAAAAACAAGTACACATGTAATTTCAGATGGTGTTAAATACTATGAACTGAGAGAGAGAGATGTAATGTGGGAAAATTCAGGGGCAAGCCCTCCCTGAAGAGATGGTATCTCAAGCCAAGGTTTGAATAGGATAGAAAGGAAGCTGATATTTGAAGGGTGAAAGTCAGACCATTTTAGGCAAAAGGAATGACATGCAGGTGTCCTGAGGCAAAACATTCTTGTTGTGTTGAGTGAAGATAAACAGGGATGGTAGATCTGCAGCAGTGGGGATGAGGGAAAGAGGCCTGAATGTAGCATCTCTCTCCTCATCATTTTTACCTGATCTCAGAGTAAGATGAAATCCCAAACTTGTCTGCCCATTAGAATCAACTTGGTGATTGTCTAAAAGTTCTGCTCAAGCTACTCCCTAAAATAGTCATACACTCCAAAGGTGGAACACAGGCATCAAGACTTTTTGAAGCTTCCAAATGATTGCAAAGTGCAAATAGTTTAGGAACCATTGACCTAAATCCATTTTAATGCTTAAATTTTTGTTTTGCTTATCTATCAAATGACAAGGTTCTGCTTAATGAGGTCAGATATTGTTCTTGCTCTAAATTAGGTGATCTGCATATGCAGATCCAGGGTCATTTTTACCCATTCATCCCCTTCCTCAAATCTTCTTTCCCCTTTTAACTTCTACCCTGAGGCAACTCCCTGTCTCCTATTCTTTCATCTAGGTTTGAATTCCTAGAATCTTAGAGTATTCTCATAACATTTTTTCTATACATTAAGATGGTTCTGTTATTCCAAGGCATCCAGTCCCTCCACAAAGCCCTCTTCCCTTCTTATCTAGGTAATCACACACTGTAATCTCACCTTCCAACCAATCCTTCCATAATCTCCATTCTGAGCTCAATTCTTACTGCCTGTCCAAACCACATCCACCTTCTCAAGTGCCACCTCCTCCAGGAAGCCTCCCAAACAAGCTCAGGTATCTGTAAAGTTTTAAAGTCCTTATATACCATATGATGTAATTTGGAACTGAATCATACACAGATATATATTATATTAAACATTGGTTTTAACTCCCCAAATGAATATAAGCAAATACGTAAAATGCACATTTTATTAATTCCTGGCATACAGTAAGCATTCAGCCATTGCTTAGAAGTAGCAATGTAGCTCATGGTTGGGGGGGGGGAGGAGGCCGTGATGCTGCAGCGCTGAAGCAGTGGCCGTGATAACAATGCAGTGCAAAGCCCCCTGTTAGTCAGGCACATCATCTCTTATTACATATCACCTCATTTAAACATTGCAACTATCCTATAAAAATAGGTCTTATTCTCCCCACTTCACAAGTAAAAAGTTGGGGTTGGGACATTTTAGGAACTTATGAAGGAAGGGGTCGCAAATCTGTCTGATTGTGAATTTCTTTAACCATCACTACATGTTGCCTCCTTATAAGCCTTCCAATGAATGGACCTTCTTTGGAATCCTTTTGCATCTAACCTACACATACATTGATTGATTCGTTGATATGAACGTGTTACACAGTGGAGAACTGAGAGTAAGGAATCCAGAATCCAGGCGGTGGGTTGTTCATTTTTGCAAACCAAGTAAAGTCCCCAAACATTGGCACATAAGCGACGAATGTGTATTAAGACATACCCTATCCATTTATAAGTAGGATCCTTTCCCTTGAAAGTAGTCTGATATAGCAAGTGCACCCACAGATATCTCTGTATTCACCAATAATGAGGAAAAAACTCACTCCGTGTGCTAAGTTACCTATTGCCAACCCTGGAAGCTTGAAACAACAAATGGTGATTGTTCCTTAATGGGTCACATGATTTAGGAGTTTATCCAGAAAATACTTGAGCCATTTGAGGTCAATTGAACATGTTATGTACAGACCTCATAATCCATCCACTGCAAAAGACAACAGGGGCCAGCAACTTAGACACTTTCTCTATCTCTATGTTAGTTTTTCAAAAGCTAACATTGGACTTTGGCTGCCAATAAAGGAATAAATATGTCAATAATTCAACAACAAAATTTCTAATCTGGCGTCTATTGGCAATCCTGCTAAAGACTAAAATTGCTACAGCAACAAAAATAATTATCAGCATCTTTGGGAGGGGCACTGGTCAGACTGTTTGAAGGACTAGCACAATGTAGAAATGCAGATAAAAATGGCTAGGAAAGTGAGGAGAAAATACTGAATTTATGCCCAAGTACTAACCAATGGTATATTTTAATTACAATCCTGTGTTGCTTAAAGGTGATTTTAAAAAAGGGCAGATAATTTTATTTCCTTTTTTTAAATTTGTGACCTTTTTTATTTTTATACACATGACAAGATTTTACAACAAGAACAGTCAGTTAAATAATCCAAACTTACATTCATGAGGAATGTTAAAAATAATTCAACTAAAAAACCCACTTCTTCCTGTGACCCACATATCACAGGAAGATAAAATTTTTGGAAAATCCCAAAATTTTACAGCGCAAGGGAGAAGGGGACTGAGGAAGCATCCAGAACAAGTCTCTCCCCAAAGAAATGGGTTAAATTTCACATGCTTTCTTCACGCAGGATCCAAATGGTTAAAGGACCATTTGACTTTCTATTACCATGTGAACAAAAAGAAATATGGAAGAAGAGGTTATCCAAACCAGAAAAAGATCTAGAACTTGCTCCTATTTATTTCAGAGATATTATAGTAGAACTTCTGTAGGGTGACTGCCCAAAGACTGTAACAAACTGGTTAGCAACGCTGGGCACAGTGGCTCACACCTGTAATCCCAGCACTCTGGGAGGCCAAGGCAGCAGGATGTCTGAGCTCAGGAGTTCAAGGACAACTGGAGCAAGAACCAGACCCTATCTCTACTAAAAATAGAAACATTATCTGGGCATTGTGGCAGGCACCTGTAGTCCCAGTTATTGGGGATGCTGAGGCAAGAGGATTGCTCAAGCCCAAGAGTTTGAAATTTCTGTGAATTAAGATGCTGTGGTACTCTACCAAGGGTAACAGAGTGAGACTCCATCTCAAAAACAAACAAAAAAAGTAGTTAGCAAATGGTCAACATAAGGACCTACGCCTGCTATACTGATAAATACAGGTGTATTTATCCATGTATTTCATACATGTCCCATCTATAAAAATTAGGTCAACCTGACATGGTCAACGTAGGGCTGGTTAACTATGGAGGTTCTATTGTATGTATTTAATTTGTTTTTTGTATGTTTCAATTCACTTTCCTAACTAAGTCTGATTTAGGCTAATATTACAATCAATTTGATGTGAAAAAATTACTATAAATTACTCATCTTGAATGAGGAAAAATAGCAAACCAGGTACCTCCTCTACCACCCCAACCTCTCAAAATGGAAGGAAAAGTATATTTTAACCTAAAAAGTAAGTCCATATGAGATAAAAGTGTAAAAATAGAGTTCTGTTAAAACCAGGAAATTCTTAGCTCTGACCCAAAAGTATCTGAAATCAGACTGTGAGATCCTGTTTCTTAGACTACGCTTATATTATTTAAACAAGAATTCACTTATTCCAGAGAATGATCCGGGATTAACAAGGTGCCACAAAAAGTAGCTTCACTTGATTTCTGACACGAAGTGCTGAAGTGAAGGGAAATGTTACTTCCAGAAATTGAAGCAATTCACAAATGCGCAATAATAAAACCATTATAAAAAGATGGGTCCTTTCATATATTTTTCTTTTTCTACGTAAGATTTACTAACTGAACTGATGAAGTCAAGATCTCAAGATGGACTATATGTCACAGTATTTGAGGACAGCCAGGTGGCCAGTGTTTTGTGTTGGAAGCCAAAAGCCAGTCATACTAGATAAAAGTTTGCAAGTGAAAATGTTTTCATTCCCCTCCCCTTCCCTTTGGCTTAAGGGAGATTTGGACTGAGTCATTAGGGGGGCAGTATATACAGTGGAACTTGGCACAACATGTGTAAACTTGAAACAAGTATTAGGAAAGGCAAAGTTGCAAATGTTTATTATTTTTTTTTTACTGAATATAACTGTGGCTTACAAAACTGTTATATCAAAAACTTTTCCAACTTCTAAGAAAAAAATACAGAAAACTGAGTTTATAATAGGAGTATAATTCAAGTGATTGACTCTTTAGTCAACTAAATGGCCCCAATAGTGTGGTGTATTGAAAAGGACATGTACAGGGTGGCCATAAAGTTCATGTGCAATTTAAAATAGCACGCATCATGCACTTTACGGCCACCCTGTGTACATATCTGTGTGTGTGTGTATTCTATGTAAGAGACCCATAAATAATGCAATTATTTATACTGAAAAACAAAAATACATGACCAGACAGGATCCTTACCTTTTCAAGTATAGCATTGCCTTGGTGGGGACTGATGTTGTGTTGGCTTATTTCTCTTTTGTATTTATACTCATGAACTTGGTTGGTGATATTAACCAGCAGCGTTGATGGGCTGAAGGTCAGTTTTCCACAGTCATAGACAGTTCCACTTTCAATATCAGTTGGTGCTGTTGCATATCGTAAAATTAGTCCCATTATGAGACCTAAATAAAGAATAAATAATTGTACTGGAAGAAGGTAATCTAAAACATTCCTTACTCGATGCTTTTAAATATATGATTTGAAAACTTTAGAAATGGCTAGGTCATTAGCTGGTTTAGAAAATTGTTCTCTCTTCCATAAATACCGGTTGAATAGAATGTGTTGTTAAAATGTTTGTAGTGGGCTCTATTGCTTGAATATTCATCATATATTAGCATGTTTTTCTTCCCAAGGTCTTCACATTTTTGAGAGAAGCAATACCTATTTCTCTTACCCACTGAGGTGCTTCTAGGAAACCTTTGCCCTGAGAAGACACTCCTCAAGTCAGTCAGGAGACAGAATTCTGTCTACAGGTCAGCACAAATCTAAGTTAGCCCCTTCAGACAAAAAGAAAACACTTATATTTCATGATTGAGGGAGAGAGGTGTTCTTGTTCTCTCTCTCAGGACAGTCAGTATAATAATACTTCTGTTTTTCTGCTGGCAGGTATCTTGTGACCATGAAGGGATTCTGCTGGCAGGTATCTTGTGACCATGAAGGGATTTAATCCAAGACATAGTCAATATACTGAGGCCGGTAGGACCAAGATATAGACAGACTTGGTTCCCAAATTGCTGAGCTACTTGATCAACCAACCTGCTATAGGACTACCCTAATTATAGACTCCTTGTTATCTGACATAATATATTCTCTAATTTTTCAAACAATTTTGAGTCCACTTTCTGCTTATCTATACCCAAATACATTCTAATACTGCATCATTCCTTTTCACAGAGAGTTGAATGCTAAGTGACAATCCTTGACTTTATAAACTCTGTTAGAATACTCATGGGTGATGTGATAACATGGATCTATTAACAAATATCAAAGGAATGTCAAAGGCCTGAACACCTTTAGTTGAAAGTGAGGATTGATATGTATGTTTTAGAATAAATAAGCCACATTCACTCTTTAAAATATCAAATTTTAAAACTTTTAACTCCCTTTCGTGAATCCAGGCATCTGTTAATGTGCTGTTTATTTAATGAAACATTTACTGGGTACATATTTTGTGCCAGACATTTATAGATTTAGAGTAAACATACAGTCCCAGTCCTACAGGATCTTGTCTGTATATGTGAAGATTTATAAGAGAACAATTAGAATACAGTGTGGCACGTGTTATGATTGATGTAAGCACTGTATTACAGGGGTACAGAGAGGGGACAATCCACGCTAGGTACGAGGCATTCACTCTTATGACAAAGACTTACTTTCCCTGCTTGGGAAGTGTCAGTGAACAGTTCATATTTATTTCCTGTTATTTCACTGAAAACATTTCCTGGCTGTCCTACATCTGGTCAGTCCTCACCGATGGAATATAAGCAGAAGTGGTGTGTGTCACTTCTGGGCCACAGCATTGAAGAAGCAGGAGAGGTTTTGTGCTTCTCTTTTCCCAGCTGAATGAGGAGGAAGCAAAGTACCTAAAGGGGAACCAGAGCCACAGGCTAAAAGAGCCTGGATCCCTCAAACATCAGATGGAGGAAAACCACCTAGCAACCAGGAATCCCTTCACCCAACTGTCAAATGAGTGGAAAATGGACTTCTGTGGTCTAAAGTCAGTGCTGTGTTGGTGTTACTATGTCAGCAATCACTCATAAGAACCAAATCAATACAACATATAAATACAGAGAGATTTAGGAAATCTGGTGCATTTAGGGAATCACTGGTGGGGTAAGAAGAGAATAAATGGAGAGAAAGAGAGAGAAAAATTCTGGACTGTAGACCATAGGCAGAGGCCGAGTGACAAAGAGGCTTCTCTGTCATGCTGAGAAGTTTTTATTTTTAATCCGATACTAATATAGAACTACTGAGAGATTTAAGGCTGGAGACTAAGGCAATGGCATTTTGACATACGGACTATCCTTTTGGCAACAATGTGGAGAACTAATCAGACTGAGAGGTGGGAATGAAAATAGATTTCTTTCAAGAATATTTTATCTGACTTATTCCTGCTTCAGGGTTTGGCCCACCTCTTCAATGCTGTCAGAAATATTGTATCCTAACCTCTGTGAGACGGAGAAGATAAACGATGGATATGTAACCTTCACGGAGTGCTCGATCTGCCATGGAACAGTGGGCAACCGTCCACGCATTGTCAAAGGACTACAGTAAAACTTACCAGGAAAAAGAAGGGAAGATCTATCATCTACGCTCCACGTGGTTTAGGGTGCTTGCATAAAAATGTCACTTTTTCAACACTCTTTGCCTAAAAGGATTCATTTCCTAAAAGTTATTGAGC
This sequence comes from Galagoides demidoff, assembly GCA_963574575.1. Taxonomy (NCBI): domain Eukaryota; kingdom Metazoa; phylum Chordata; class Mammalia; order Primates; family Galagidae; genus Galagoides; species Galagoides demidoff. The sequence continues at coordinate 15,907 of CAUYQV010039222.1, read as the reverse complement.
GAGTACCATGGGTGCTGCTGCTCTTTCTGCTGGGGTGGAATGTACGGCAGGGAGAGCGTGAGACGCTATCTGCGGGGTGGCTGAATAGAAGGAACCCAGGCTGCTATCAGTCACGGTTCCCGATGGGCGAGCCACTTGTTTCTGAAAAAATACTTTCAGTGAAATAACAGGAAATACACATAAAATGTCCACTGATACTTCCCAAGCAGGGAAAGCAAGTCGTAATAGTGAGAGCCTTGTACCTCCTGTGGTTAAATTTGCACAAGTCCTCCAAACCGAAATGGCCCTGCTGGCTCTCTGTACCAGTGCTGGTCCCTGCCTTGGAGAAGAAGGGCACTGAAGGAATGGGGGAAGCTGCTTGCAGCCAGAGGTGACTGGACATAACAGCCATGAAAATACTCCTCCAGGGGAGATCTCCCACTGTGGGGAGTGCCCTTGGCCAGGGATCTCAGCTTCTATGCTCTAGAACCCTTCACCACATTCCCACGGAGGCCAAGCTTCCAAAGAGTTTCTCTCCGCTGATGACGGGGCACAGCAGGGATATGGGGGCAGGGAGACAGGGACTCCTCTTCAGGGCCACCATGGCTCAAGGATACCCTACCAGCCTTGCCAAACCTTTCTTTAGTTTCATCCCTAAAACACCCTCTATCCTACAATGTTCCCCCTCCAGGACCACCTGTGGGAACCTGGGCTCCGAGGGAGTCTGTGCTCCCTGACGTTTGCGTCCTCACACCACTGAGTTTGAGCCACATGCTAAGTACCACAGCCTCAGGATGCCCTACTCAGCCTTCCTTTCTCACTCTTCCTACCAGAGTCAGGACGGCATCGACATCTGACAGCCATCTCAGTATCTTGAGTTTCACTCTCCATTTTCTCTCAAAGGAGCTTCCCCCAATACATCTCTTGTATAACTATTCTTTCTGGCGTTTGCTTCTGGGAGGATCCAGATTAACACACTAGCCAACAGACTTTGGCCCTCCTTCTCCCTAAGCCCCAAGGGTTGAGAGAAATCTACATCTTGCAAGATCATAAGGACCAGTGGGATAAGCTCTGTGTCCCAGCACGCCTGGTGAACAAACCCATGCACCCAGGTGTGCACCTCTGCTTCAGTGGCAGCAGCTGGAACTTCCATATCTGTCAGAGGTCACTTACCCTTAGAGCCTGATAATGCTTTTTATGGCCACATATCTATCCAGAATTTTAGCCATACACTGACTCCAATGTGGAGCGTGGAATTCATGTACATCAGAACAATATTATATGTGACTTGGTGACGGATAAAGTACCACTGCTGATAGGAAGAAAATGCTAATCAGGGGGTTGTTTTACATCCGCACAGAGATTCAGGATAAAGCAAAACGCACTTGTGCACAGGAGGAAAGAGGAAACCAGTTGCCCTGGCTTAGGAACACCAAAGCGGCACTTTACAATATACCACGAAGCCGGGATCCTGCTTCCTGGTGGAGAGAAGGAGCCAGCCTGCTCCAGCAAGATGACACCCAGCCTGCACATGTGCACACAGCCTTGGTGCCAGATTGTGGTCCCTCCACCCCACATGACCCTTCTCTGAGATCTGTCCCCTTGCCAGCTGGTGGCCTCACCTTCTCTAGGCAGAAACTCGAGTGTGGATGCCCCTGGCACTTCTTCATGTCTGGGGATCTGGGCACCTGTTGTGACAGCAGTGTGGACCTGCTCTCTTGTGACATGACCTCTCTTCAACAACACATAACCTGCCATGGAACTTGGATGATGGACTTCATCCCTGAAATGTCTCTATCCTGCAAAGTCCCCCCTCAAGTACCACCTGTGGGAACCTTTGTTCCGAGGGAGTCTGTGCTCCCTGACGTTTGCGTTCTGACACCATTTATAGTTTGAGCCACATATTTTAGGAACCAGTTTTATAAAGACTTAGATTGTTCAGTGCTGCTTCACAGACCTGGTTTTATCTCCCCAACTAGGCAATGAGACTGTTTAGAGCAGAAACCGTGAGCTATTCTTCACCTTTTTCCCCTGTAGATAAGCCAAAACATTTAGGCAGAATTATAGTTCAAGTTTATCTAACGTCACAAATGCTCCTGGAGTGGGAATGAAGAAGGCTGCTCTAATTTTATGTAGTCTCTATGTTAACCAGTTTGATGAAAATATTTCAAATTGTATATGAAAACACCACACTGTACCCCATGTTTGCATTAATGTACACAGCTATCATTTAATAAAAAAAAAAGAAATACGAAGAAAGAAGTGTTCTGCATCTCAAATAAAATTTTTCAGAATCCAGGAATAAAAGAAAAAAGAAAACTTTAAAAAATAATAATAATTTTATGTAGTCAATCAGTTACCAGCATTGTTAGGTGTCACATGTAAGAAGCCCCACACCTAAAGCTATGAGGTCCCTGTCTTTGCAGAGCTTTGAACACAGCTGTCATGGAGCTCTGAGGTGCCGTGGACAGTTTGATGTTTGTGGGAGAGGGAAGAATGGGGGGAGGAAGGTGGGAGGAAATAACCTCAGGAACCCAGGAACCCTTAGACTAAGGAGCATTCAGAAATATGAGCCTTGTCTTTCTAGACTTCATTATCCACAATGAAAATAAGAGAAAACTCCACTGCCTGGCTCTCTCACTCTGGGTTCACAGCACAGACATGTGGGGCATTGCTCTAGGACTTGTGGGAGTCATAAAAAAATGAATAAAATATAGTCTTGCCCCTAAAACATGAACTATCTTAACCTACCAGCCCTTTTCCTTTTGCTCTATCCTGTGATCCTAATTTTCAGGGAGAACAAAGTATGGGAAGTGTTTTCTAAGTCTCTTTATACATTGTCAACATTAGACAACCAGTTCCCCGGCGTCCCATCTCGGGTCACTCCCCATGATGCTGAAGCATCTCCCAGAGTGGATTTTCTCAGAGGAACGTGGGTGGGAATAAAAATCTTTAATGAAACATTACAGGCTGGTATATAATACGCCAAAGTGTTCACATCTCTTTGGCTGTCTTCAATGCTATGATTGTGTTGAGACCCCACCACACATAGTGCCCACTGCATGGCCCAACTGCAGCCAGATCCCTCCAGACTCTATTTCTGTAGGACTGGGGCTTCCTTGCAGTTACACGCCAACTACATACATGTATCTAACTGCTCTGTCACAAAGGTATATATGTAAAGCTGGATGATATTAGAAGAATTTAGGAACCTAATGTAAATGTAGGAAAAGTCTTCTACGTGAGGGCGGTAGAAGAACTGATTTTTACTTTTTTTTACTCCCAATGCATTGCATGGCTACCAAGAATAATCTGGATTAATAAGGCAGTGTCCCTTCCTAAAAAAACAAGAAGATAAATCCTTAAGCCATGTAATATATTTCAACCTGATAAGTGTATCAGACACTACTGATTGCTAACCCAGCAACTGTCTCCCTTTTTACCCAACAAAGCCCTGATTTGTTCAGCTATCTGCCCCTCCTGACTTAGCAGGTGTTGGGGAAGTTGCCCTCACTCACTCTTTGCTCCAGGGATGCTTTCATTCCCTTGCTGACAATTGGTTCTGGAATGGTACATAAGCTGATTCCTGCCAGCAAGAGGTGAAAGGAAGCCTGCTGGGTGGGGGGGGGGGGTCTTGGAAAATGCTGCTATTCTAAGAGACAGACACCAGAGAGGTGATTGCTCCTCTTTCTTGGGATACTACTAGGCCTAGGAGACCAGGAACTACCAAACCCACCTCACTGGCAGCCTAACACTGGAGACAGCAACGAGAAGAGCAAAGAGGGACCTGGGTCCTCAGTGACAACCGCAAGCTGCTCAACCAACCAGCCCTGAAGACCACTCTTCCCTGAACTTCCAGTTAGAGAAGACAATAAACAGCCCTTTTGTGTAAGGATGTTTTAGTTGGGGTTTCTGTTACTTGCAGCTGAATGTATCTTGTTATTCACCTCACATATGGACACATATAAAGGCCCCTGTTACTCATTTTTCAAATGAAAATTCTAAGGCTCTTTAAAGGAAAGACCAACTCTCCATAGCCTCCCCCCACCAAAGTGTTAGGGAGAACTTCACAGAGAGGGCCATTAAGCATGTGTTGAGTTTGCCAGGCAGAGAAGAGGGAGTGTCTTTGTACCGAGAAGCCTACAGGAATCAAGGAGCATGGCACTGAGTGGACACTGAGCAGCTTGGGCCGGACACCTGGGGTGGCTCGGATGAAGGGCCTCGGGGCAGCAGAGGAGAGAGCTCAGGGGAGGGACGCTGGGCAAGAAGGCCTCAAGGAAGAGCCAATTGTGCTTCTTTTCGGGAGGCATTTTGCTCTGCTTTGGAACAGAGGAAATCGCATTAGGCAATAATTATTTGAAGGGAACTAAAGAGAACTGAGGTGCGGTAAGACGTGGGGCAGAAGTTAACATCAGATTCCCTTTGCTTTAGGTGAGGAACAATTTAGAGCATTCGAGCAGAGGAATTTCAAGAAAAAAGGAATAAAATAAAGCTCTAGAGCTGTGTTCTTTACTGTTACGAGGGCTTTTTATAGTGGGAGACTCTTCAAGGCAGGAAATCTGTGGTGTTATTTCATTCAGATTCAAAATCTACGAAACAAGGATTCAGATGTGGGGGGAAAAGGAGGAGGAAGTGGTACGACAAACAAGCCAGGGAAGCCAAACGCCTGAGCAGCATTGAACTGTCTGCACAACAGTAGTCACCAGCATCAGGCTTTAACTTAGATCTCCACGACTGTCAACCTTGTATTTGATGTTTATCCCTCTTCCTCCCGTCTTTGGAAGTCTTTGTTGGATCACTGATTGAGAGAGATGATATGGGATTGAATTTTAAATGTGGAATGAAGTTCCTTTTAGATTTATCCTGAGCTCACTCAGGGGAGGAACCAAAAGTAAAAATAGACTTCAGACTTTTTAGGACTTTTGTTCATTCTCTGTCCTCCACCAACCTTTTAAATTCAGAGAACTAAAAGAAAGTATCAATGTTTCCAAAAGAAACACAATTCATTGTTTTGTGCTGGCTCACTATCAACTTGCTTTGGTGAAGAAAAGTGTCCCAGAATTATTTCAGCAGATGTCTGGGGCGTCTGTTAATAGAGGTACCTCATTCTGTTTCACGGTGTAGAGTGGTCCACGAAGCTGACCTTGGAATGCCTCATCAAAGTATCTAACTCTTCACAGGACAGTCACGGGACAAATGCAGAGAGTCCCAACCATCAGCTTCCCCACCAGGGTGGGATATCAACTATTTATCACCCATCCTTGGTGCATAATGAACATCATACAACACACACATCACACACAGATGTACACACATGCATAACAGTGCATGCACACACATACAGTATACACATGCACACACATGCACACAACTCATAGGCTTCACAGGGCTCTGAGGTTTCTAACACAGCATTACAGATGTCCATTTTTAGAAACTATCACAGCTACCAACATCCTTCTTCGCAGTCATCTTAGGAAGCTGACAGAAGAAATGTAGAAATAAAAATATCTAACCAAATACATACCGACTAAACAAATGGTTTCTTACCTCATAATGTTTATGCAAAACATTTATTTATTCTTTTCTCAAACCAGAGGTGGGAACATGAGAGAGTGTTATGGTCAGTGAAAGAGGGACTCTCTGGTAAAGAGAGATGGCTTCCCAACCTCCCTCTTCAGCATAGGAAGGTCATGGGATGAGAAAAAAATACATAGGAGAAAATAGAGGAAATGAAAGTAGAACAATCATTTTCAATTTATTTGCCTAGCAAAGTGGTTCTACATTTCAGTGCATCAGAACCACCTGGAAGATTTGTTAAAACACAGCTTGCTGGGCCCCACCCCTGGAGTTCTTCATCCATTAGACTGGTGCTTCTAACAAGTACTCGGGTGAGCCTGAGGCTGCTGGTGCCCTCTCCTGCAGACAACATTGCCTGCCAATGTTAAGTGTCGTCGCAGTCTTGGAATCCCCTCAGAATTGACACCATCTTAGGCTCACACACACAGGTTTAAGAGTGTTGAAAGCCCAGAAGCATAATTGATATTTCTACCTATCCAAATTTAAATCTCTTTGAGTTTCTTCCAAAATTTAGATTCACTTAAACTAACACATGATGGAAGCCTATTTTGCATGATTCACAGGAACATACACTCCCTCTTCGAACTATCTGCAGCACCTGCCACACCCAGCACGACCACCACAGGCACCTGAAACCAGAACTCACAAAGCTGCTCCTCCCGAAGCTGCGGGATTGTTTCTAGGTGGCCTCATTACTCTCCCTGGGACGTCTCAACTCCGGCTCCTCAACACACAGATGCACTTTCACAGTTCTGTTCTCACCGTGTTTCCCAGGTGGGCTTTGTGCTAAGGACAGAGTAACATTTCTGAAGCTTCAAGAAAGAAAAGAAACTCGAATACCACTACCCTCAACAATTCTCTTTCCCAGACATCATGAGAAAGTTACATATCAAAAGCAGATTTTGAGGGAGGAACCACTGAGGTCAAAACTTGAGAGCATTAGTTTTCAGTACAGTAGATCCTCCATGGTTGATGATGTCCCTACACTGACCACCTAGTTTTCATAGACAGGACATGTACCACATGTCAGCATCAGTACAGTTGTAGGCCTAGTTCCTTATGTTGATTGCCTCCATAGTGAAAGGAGCAGCCTGGCAAAAATTCCAAAAATAACAGGTAAATGCCTAACTCTATAAGTCCCTAGTAATAAAGATCAACCATATAAATGCTTTTGCTAACAGGCACCCTACCCTGTAGAAGTTCTATTTTGAACAAATTCTGAAAAGGACTAAGCAGAAAGGAAATACAAATGCTTCTCTTTCAAAATTGTTTTTAAGAACCTGTTTTTACAGGTGAGTCAAGAGCAGGGAAAGAGCGTGAGGCTTCAGCCATATTTCCAGGACAGAGTTACACCTCCTGCATTAATCCCATCTCCAAGGAAAGGCAGAGGAGCCACCACTTGGCCTTGGACATCTGGCCCAGCTTGTTGTTATCTACTGGGCCCCATGAAAGAGAGGAGTGGACGCAGCAGTTTTTAAACCCCACCGTACCAATTTACAACCCCCTTTAAAATCCCCTGACCACTCGGTGTCAGGTGCTGGCTTTTCCCTTCTTTTCCCTTGAGATGCCACACTGCTGTCTACTTGCTCTCTTTCTCCCTCTTTCCCACTTTCTTTCATTCTCTCTTACTCTTTTCTTCCTCTTTTGTACTAAGAAGATTAAAATAAATTTTATACTTTATACCCTAATGTTTTTCTGGAGAAATCTTTCTCGAGTCTACCTGACTAGCTCTACCCTAGCTCACACCCTAACATGTATGTTGACCAGTTTGTTATAGTTTCTTGGGCGATCAACTTACAGAGATACAACTATAGTGTCCTTGCCAATTATTCTGTACCTCTTGGCCAAGTTGAAAATTTTCTGAATTTCTGTTACATTAGTTGAAAATTTTCTGAGTTTAGGTTACATTATATGCAAACTGAAGATGACCTTGCTGTTTAGCATGGATATTATGAGGATTAGAAGTTTTGTATCTAGTTAGATACCTCAACCCATACATTTCTTCTGCAAACTTCCTAAGGTGACACCACCTGGCATAGGACTAAATGTAGGACACAGGTGAAATAACTTGGGCCTCATAGTTCTGAGTTTGAAGCACAACTCTGTTGGTTACCAGCAAGTTATTTTATGTGTCTGAGTGTCCGTCTCTTCATCTGTAACATAAAGATGATAATACCCACCCCCAACACAGACACAAACACATCCAGGTTTGTTAGGCCAGTGGTCACATGGGGCCAAACTGCCACGGTTTGAGTTCCAGCCCTGCCGTTGGGAGATTTGTGACCTTGGGCAAGTTACCAATTTTTGGGGGGGTAACATTCCATATCTTAAAATGGTTGCTGTAAGGATTAAATGAGTTAATATATGTAAAATGCTTGTTCATATATAAAGCCTAGTTCATATATAAACTATGTAAACGCTATTTGCATGAACTATTTGTATTGTATACTAACTCTTTTTGAGAAACAACTTAAAAACATGTTAGTTCTCCATGTCTCCACTTCCCTGACCACATAACGATAATCCAATTTAGACTATACATAATAGATACAAAAATAATTTGAATTATGAATTTATTTTCTTGATGTGCACACTCACCAGCCTTTTGGACCCTGAGAAGGGAATCCCTAGAAGTTTTTCGTAAAGGCTACTCTGTATCTCTTATGGCATCTGGATGCACAGCAGACTATGTAGGTTATTTGTTTATTTATTAATAATACATATGGAAGCTATTTTATTTATTAAAATCAACTTTTCAAAATCTGTACAGAGCAATATGCCTTCGATTCTTCTGCTACTTCACCCTTACTCTGGCAATGGCCTTATTTGTAATATTGAAAACTTTGCCCAGATCTCTGAAGTTCCTTAAAATCAAGTTTTTTACACCAAAAGGGAGAATAGGTTTAGGACTTTGGGCTCCTAATCCTGCAGATACCATCAATTAAACCAGAACCCCTCTGGGTTTCATAAAAAGTGAATCTAAAAATTGCTGAATACACGGTGAACCCTCACCATACTGATGGTACAACTTGTTCTCCTCACCTTTCTGAGAAGAAAGTACCAGGGCATTCGTTACAAAATTAGAGCAGGAGCAGGAAGCCGTAAAAGTGGTGAAATAACGTAACATGAACTCAAATCCTGTCTGGGAAAAAGAACTAGGACTAGATCTCAATAGAGACAGTCAGATTCTAAGAAGAAAACTACCGGTTTGGACTGGAGTGGCTGAAAGATGCTCGATGGTTCAAATCGATCTTGGGTTGAAGTTTGAAAGGTTTTGTAGTGGAAAGGGTGCTCCATGGTGTCTGTTTATTTCTTCCCCATCTCATAGATGAGAAAAGTAAGACCAAAGGTTAAGTCACTTGCCCAAAATAATGACTCTAACTACCAAGGAAACAGTCCATCATGATGAAAAACCTCATATCCCCAGGAGAGAAAGTCAACGTTTCCTTACATGAGGATGCCATGTTTATTAAGGAAAGAACTTCTGCAGTCCAGGTAGAGGGAAGGAGGTGGAGTGAAGGAAGCTTCTCCTCTGGGAGGCAGGGCTGGCCTGAGTAGGGTACAGCTGGGTCAGTAAGGTGGAGCCTCACCAGGTTCCACAACCGACCTTTTTCTCCAAGAAACCTCCCAGGAGTGCTACCATTAAATTAAGGAGATTTTTTTTTCCAGGAAAGCTCTTTCTAAAACTTTGGTGATCCATATGTAACTATATTTTCTTTAAATCTTGAAAAACCTGCTGTTTAGTGAATTAAATTGGCCCCGTTGAATGGCTAAGTAGACTCCTAAAAGATCAGAAAATACTTGAATGTGGCATAGTTTAATGAATTCAATCTAAACTGTGTGGCTTGAAATTTCTTTTGTGCCCACTAAACAGTGAGCAAAATTTCTGCCTGAATTCAAAGACTGTCCCTTACATAAAAGGGCCATGGAATCAAAGGTAGACTTGTAAAAGGTTCCAATTGTTCTTTCCCCAGTCTCAGATGCACGGCATTATAAATGTACTGCAGAGTGAGGCCGCCCCCAGTGAGATGTAATGGAATTCTTAATGCCGTTGGGGAGCAAGGAGCAAAGTTCTTCTATGAGCATTGAGCAGGGGATACAAGGTCCTCAGTGAGCAGCGCTAAGTGCACCAGCTGCTGTCAATCAATATTTCAACCATTAATAGTCATTTAAGCTTTCAGTACAATTTAAATGAATATCTCCATGGCTTATATTTTAAACCAGTTATGGATTCCAAAACCTCCATTTTAAAATGATGAGAGCCTTGGAATGTCATCAGAGACAATTATCCTATTACCTGTTACTGTTTTTGGTAAAGATATTCTTATAATGCTGCCACTGATTTTTAAAAGCATCCTATGACCCGTGTTACAAGGGAAAAGGTATTTTTCACATAATGGATTATTTTTTACTGCTTGGAATATCATATTTGTCTCCACTCAACACAGAGGCAAGTCGGACACCACACATGACTTTTCATGGTCTCTACACCTCTTCGTATATTTTAACAACTTAGAAATTGATCTAATAATAACGGCAATAACTATAAAAGATCAGTTTAACATTCTGCTTGATCATTTTTCCCCTTATTGTACTCTTAAGAGCTCATTTGCTAAGGTTCTGATCCCTAGAATTTTTAAACTGGATTCCTAGGTATGCTGATAAAACCTATGACCTATTGAGCCTTCTAAAAGACATTTGATAAGTTGCCAACAGAACACTGGTAGAAAAGCAGATGGTGGACGGGGCTGAGATATTACAGGAAATTTGGTGCTTAAGAAAAAGATTTAGGATCCTTGATGCAGGAGTCACTGACGTTTTATACAAATGGTTGATGAGAGCAAGGTCAGTACTCAGGACAGTAGGGAACTGTTAGCTGAATGCATTGAGAAGCTTCAGGTGCAGGGTCATTAACTCCTAGATGTTTTGTTACAAGTGTATCTTTCTGTAGCATGGAGATGACTAAGTTATCCTCTACAAAGAAACTTTAAAAGACATTGGAAATGTAGTTTTGTTTCTTCTCTTCTTCATTAGTTATCACCATGCCCCCCAGCAGAACTCCTGCAAAAGCCAAGTTTAATTCTCTGATGAATAAAGGCCTTTGTACTACGTACGATTTTATGCTGAAATGTCACTGTCTTGGGCTTCTAGGAAAAGAGAGTTTGACTAATCCTGAAAGTTTAAACAGCATGAGGATATATCTGGATCCCACAGACACATCCTCTCTCCAGAAGATCGCTGAAAGAATTCGTTTAGTAAAAAAGTGGAGGTTGAATCCCAGCTCAGCAGCTAACTAACTGCATGACCTCCACCCACTGAAGTCTTCATTTCTTTGTCTGCAAATTGAGGATATTGGGTTTATGATCTTTAAGTCTCCTTCCCGACCTATGAATTCTAAGTTCCTTTATAGCTGTTGGCTAATTAATTCACTTGGCATTTCCTTTCCCCCATCATTAAAAAGTGTTTATTAGGGTGTCTCTTCTTGTTCCTGTCTTCAGTTTCAGACTATTTTATTACATCACTAACAGAAAGTCCCTAAGAGATATTTCAGATATAATATTTAGGTCATACCTGAGGAAGGAACACGAGAAGTCACAAATGCCACCCATTTGAACGGCTGCAGAGAATATCAGCGGGAGGTGTTTTAAGATCAACACGGACCTTATTAAGACAGGTGGATGAGTGAAAGCACGTGGGCCCGGCCATGAGTAGCTAATCACTTCACTTCTGTGAAATTCATTTTTGTCCTCTGTAAAAGTGGAGCTAGACAAGATAACCTCAAATATTTCCTCAGATTCCAACAATTATAATTTTTATGCTAACAAAAAGGAAACAGCACTGTCAGATTTTTTTCATTGACTTCTATGGTTCCAGATAACTCAAATATACTGAGATTCTAGTCATGGAATAGTTATACATATATATTATATGCCATCGTTTTTATAACCCTTTTACATTCAGATCTCGCTTTCAATAACTTTCACATAAAGAAACTCATGAAAGGACAGAAAGCTTGCAGTACAGTTTAACTCCACTCTTAGAAACTTTAATCCTGAACTGCCTTAAGCATAGCAACTTGCAGAAATGCCATCTCAACAACAGTGGGTAATGCACTGGCATTTTATAATTTCAACTGCAATTTAAGAGATTTTGAGGCTTAAGGGTGATCAGGAGTTTTTTAGGTTCAAAAGTAAAAGTTACTTTATGAGCTGTGAATACAATGCACGTCTGAATTTTAATCAAAACCTTAAAAGTTTGGCCAAACAATATTCTCATCAGAGATAATGTAGAATTAGTAAATGAGTCCTAAATTCAATCAGATTCAGGACTACGAAGAAATTTTTATCTCTAAATTAAGGCGAGTCTGTGTTGTTTTGCTGAAGCATTGAGAGCCCTTAAGATGATGCTAAGAACTACATTTGTTCTAGCTTCTCACATTACATCCCACGCTGCTGCTGGTTATTTATTAGTAAGTCAAGAGCAAGACCAGGTTAATTGATGATGGAGATGGATACGTGACCGGCCCCTCAGGGCTTCCCCACAGCTGAGACGATCAGGTCTTTTTTGTTTTTGTTTGGCTATTTCTCTGTCACCTAATTGTAATGTTTCCTCCTTCAATGACAGTAAGACCCTCAATACAAAGAAATTTAACTCTGTGCTATGAATGGATGAGAGCCTCAGCCTTCTGAAAAGAAATTACACAGCTCAGCCTGAGACTTTTGCCTTATAGTGTCTCGCAGTGGGATCCAGGGAAGGCACAGGATTTCTTACGTTCTCAAATCATGACTTTACCTTGTTAACATAAGAGCATCACACAGTGAGCATATAAAATGTGCAATGATCTTGTTCCTGAACCTCAGGCATGTAAAAGGTCTTTAGGACTTCCAAAGTGAGAAAAGCCCAAATGTAAAGGTACGGTCTTTGCAATGTCTTGCTTGTTTCCACTGTGTTCAAAATTCCCCTCCACTATCAGGCCTTAATAAAAGTGGTGAAGCAAACTATTTGATTGATAGGATCAGTTATAAATCTACTCATGTTCCACATTGTATACTAAACCAGCACGTTGTACTGCATAAAGGTACACAGTTATGATAGAATAAAATAAAATCGACCAATGCCTTGCTTTAAAATATGAGAGTACAGGCTGGGGTGTGGTGGCTCACGTCTATAATCTTAGCCTTCTGAGGGGCCCGAGGCAGGAGGATCACTTGAGCTTAGGCAATGGAGACTACTAAAAAGTAGAAAACTTAACCAGGCATTGTGGCACCTGTAGACCCAGCTACTGGGGAGGCTGAGGGAGGATCACTTGAACAGAAGTTTGAGGTTGCTGTGTGCTGGGCTGACTCCACTGCACTCTAGCCTGGGGCAACAGAGTAACCCTCTGTCTAAAAAAAAAAAATGATGAGCGCACAGAGTAGATAATCTCTGTCATACTTTATTAAACTTTCTGAAAAGGATGACACGGTAAGTGGCACAGGAGGAGCATGCCTGTGGAATTAAACAAATGTTTCTCTGCACCTGGGACTTCAAAAAATAAATTAATAAAAGAGACATAGCAAATACTACTGCTAAATATTATCAATCAGAACATCTGAAATCAGGCTAAGAAATGAAAAGTGCTGTGTAAAGAAACTCTTGTTTATTTACAACGATTATAAGAAGATAAAACATTATTTATAAAATTAAGAGGGACTTAAGCCCAATTATTCCCGTAGAAAGGGTGGAGTCTATTTCTGCAAGTTTTCTTCTTCAAATTAGTTGGTGTAAGAGAATTTACTCTGGGCATTTTTAAGCGATGTTATTCCTAGCACTTTACAATGCTCACCGTGGGGCCAGTGTGAGAAGGATGCTCTTTGTGACTGCAGAGCCATTGCTTCCCAATATCATTACAAAAACAAACAGCTCGCCTGTGACTCCCCACATGACAATGGATCTGCCCCCCATCTGTCAACAGACTGGCATTATGTGGCGTGAGAACATGACTAGGACATTTGCTCTTGTGACAAGGCAAATTTCGGCAGCTCCTCTGGAAAGAGATTAGCCTTCGTGACGCTGCAGCACCTCTCATCAGGCTAATGACATTTCAATCAGCACATTTTCTCCAGTTTCGGTACTTTGCCATCTGAGCCCAAGTCTCTAATTACGCTCGAGCAACAAGTTTCACATCCGTCCCACAATTTATGCACTCACCATACACCATCGCTCCTCCAGTTTCATGCAAGAAGCGGAATCGATGATTTTTAAATAACCAGGTTGTCAAAATGGTAAGGATGAGCAAGAAATTAAAGACAAGCAGCTCCACGGCTCCCTGATGTTGAAACTGATACTCAGCCTTCACTGATGTGAGCCTTCGCTGTCTCTCCATTCTCCGGTCTTCTTGAGATTCCTTAGATAAAAACCAGAATAAGGGCTATTTTATCAAGATCTGCCTAAGACACTCGGCTGCCTGAGAATTTCAGAACAAACACCGCCACTTTAGTGCCACTTCGCCAGCATTCTGCTCAGGCTTAGTATTCAGATGGCTTCTAGTTACAACTTCCTGTTTCTCTCTTAAAGCAGCCCTGTCTCTTTTCAAACTCCAGAGTGTGGTTTCATCACCGACTCTTAATGTCTTTAAATGATTCATTCCAAGAAAATGTCTTTCATATTGGTAAAATCTGCAAGCAATGATCCTAAGATATGGAGGTGAGGTCTTAATTTTTTTCAAACAAGTCTTCTTAAGCTCCATAACTGGCGAGTTGTAGATTAAAAACAAACAGAAAACTTGCCTTACATCAGCAATATTCTCCAAGTACAAAAAGCCAGTTCCCAGCTGATAACCTCACCCATAGGAGAGGTCTTTCCTGGCCAAGGAAAGCCTGCCAACATGGTGAGGATTGATAGCTCTGCTTTGACTTACAATGATTTCACAGGGTTGGTTTTTTTTTTTTTTTTTGCCTTTTTTGTAAGTTGAGAAGTAAAGAATTGAGCCCATGACTCTTTGTTTGGCTGTATATAATTGGTAGTCACAGAGCAGCATTTAAACACGGAATTGTTTTCCTTTTAACAAAAAAAAAAATGAAAGTAAAAGACAAAAATAAAATTTTATCCCTACCTCTACAGTTGTGCTGTTTGGGTATGTTGAGTCAAAACAGAAAAGAAATGAAACACGTAGCTTTGAAGGAAAAAACCACACAGCCATCCTCAGCAAGACCACAAACGGATTTCTCTCTCTGCAGAGCTCTGGCCAGACACACAAGACCCTCGGAAATCTGCAGCAGATCACAACTTCTGTTGTCCTGTGGCTAAACGCTGAGAAATGGTTCTGCCACCAGCAATGAAGGGTCCACCAAGACAGGGCCCCGACCACAAGGGTGATGGTTCTTCAGAGCATTCTCTTCTTAGCAGGTTGATTCTGCCTGAATTCATATTTTTGTGCTTTTTGAAGTAGACGGCACGCCAGGGGCTCTAGTTCTTTTGTAACAAATGTCATGGCCTGTTGGGCTTTAGCATTTAATCCTCTAATGCAATTAAATACATCCTGGGGTTGAGTGAGGTTTTCCCTTGCTCCACTATATTACTGTAAAGTAGGAATATCGATCACCTGGTATCCACATTTGACAGAATTAGTCTTCAACTTATACAGTGTCACCTCACTGAGTAGGTAGGACACAAATTTATCTTGAAAAGATCTTTATCCCTAAAAGCTAGAGGTAAACATGTAATATTGTTGAGAGCTAACTATCTCCTCAGTAAACAGTTTCACCATCAAAGAAAGTCTGTCAACCACTTGATAGAAAGCTCTGCTGCATCAGCTTCTTTGCCTTGTGCAACTTTTGGAGTTGATTTCCTCTCTGAGTTTAACTTAGCAGAAGGTATTTATGTGCATTATGAATGTTCCTCTAACTCATTACTCTTTTTGGCAGGCAGATCTGTGATGACTAATATTCAGACTGTTTTGAAACCTGTCAGCTAACGCTTGCAAACATTTCATAGAACTTTGCTAGCAGGTTCTACCTTTATAATTTTGCAACCCTGCAGGTTTAGTCTTGAGTTGTGAAATTTGTAAGATGATACAAATTCAAATCTGGGGAGCTTCCTCTCTTCTCTTCTCTCCTCTCCTCTCCTCTCCTCTTCTCTCCCTTCCCCTCCCCTCCCCTCCCCTCCCCTCTCCCCTCCCCTCTCCTCTCCTCTCCTCTCCTCTCTTCCTCTCCCCCCTTCACCTCTCCTCTCCCCTCCCCTCCCCTCCTCTTCTCTCCCTTCCCCTCCCCTCCCCTTCCCTCCCCTCCCCTCTCCTCTCCCCTTTCCTCTCCTCTCCTCTCCTCTCTTCTCTTCCTCTCCCCCCTTCTCCTCTCCTCTCCCCTCCCCTCCT
>CAUYQV010039217.1:0-34146 GCA_963574575.1 Galagoides demidoff | reverse complement strand
TTTTTAGCCTAGAGTAAGCAGGTATGGTGGTGTCTGCTATTGGGATGACACTGAGAGAGGATACTGGAGAGGGGCGAAGTCCAGGAGAACAGGTCTTCTCAAGGAGACCACGAGGATGCACCTGCAGGGCCCTCTCCATGGTGACTCAGCTCTTGGGAATTTATAGGCTTAACCTCCTGGAACTTGGAAATTTCCAAGTTCTGTGAAATCCTGTAGTTCTGTAGGGGCTGTGGTAGCATCTCCCACTTGATTCAAACTGGCCAATGGGAAGGGTGCCTGTGGGGTGGAACTTTTTGACTATCAATAAAAGGGAAAGACCAAGCCAGTTGGGGAGTGCGGCCGTTTGGAAATCTATGCTGTAAGCTCCTGGCCGATGAATAAAGCCCTTCCTCTTATAACTATGGTGTTTGGGTGCTCCTTCTCTCCGTTGGGCCTCATCTTTCTGCAACAACACGACCCAACCAGCTTGGGACTGACCACGTGTGGCCCAGGCAGCCTCCCTTTACTGTGACCCCTGGCCCACCTCCACTGTGAGATAGGAAAATGTGTGGTGTGTCTGGAGCCCACTGCCCAGCACAGGGCTGACACAAGGCAGACCTCAGGCCTGGTTTCTTTTTCTTTCCTTTTTTCTTGTTACCTTTTTGGTAACAACTTTATCGAGTTATAATCCACACATACTACCAAATTTACTCATTTAAAGTAGACAGTTCAATGGTTTTTAGTGGATTCACACAATTGGGCAGCCATCAGCACGTTCTTGTCACGCCACATAGAAAAGCTCATACTCTTTAGCTGTCACCTGTACTTTCACAGCCCCATCCCCTGCCCTAGGATCTAGTAATCTACTTTCAGTCTCTACAGATTTGTCTATTCTGGACATTTTTATAAGGTAGAATCACATAATATGTGGTCATTTGTGCCCGGATTCTTTTATGGGCTCTAGAATGTTTTCAAGTTTGGTCCAGGTTGTAACACGAATCAGTATTTCATTCTCTCTTATTGTCAAATACTATTTTCTCGTATGGATGTGCCACATTTATTCATCCATTTATCAACTGATGGATGTTTGGGTCTTTTCTACTTCTTGGCTGTTGTTATTAATGCTGCTACAAACACTCGTGCAGCAGTTTTGTGTAGACGTGCTTTCATTTCTCTTTATTATACCTGAGAGTGAAATTGCTGAATCACGTGGTAACTATATATTTAACCTTTGGAGGAGCTGCCGGGCTGTTCTCCAAAGTGGCCTCAGCTCCTGCCAGCAGTATTCGAGGCTTCTGGTTTCTCCACATTCTTGCCAACAATTGTCACCATCTTTTTTTTATTATAGTCATCCTATTTGGCATGAAGAAATATCTCATTGTGGGTTTGATTTGCGTTTCCCTGATGGCCGAGGAAGCTGATCATTTTTTAATGTGACTGTTGGCCATTTGTATATTTTCTTTGGCAAAATGTCTATTTGAATCCTTTCCCCCATTTTCCAATGGAGTTGTCTATTCATTATTGAGTCGTAAGTGTTCTTTGCATATTCTAGAGACAAGTCCATTATTAGATATCTGATTGGCAAATATTTTTTTCCCCATTCTGTGGTTTTTCTTTTGGCTTTCTTGGTTCTCTGAAGCACAAGTCTTTAGTTTTTCAGTACAGTTTAACACTTTTTTCTTTTGTTGCTTGTGCTTTTGGTGCCATATTTTAGAAAATATTATCTCATCCAAGATCACAAATGATTTTGTACTTTCTTTCTTTCTTTTTTTTTTTTTTTTTGAGACAGAGCCTCAAGCTGTCCCCCTGGGTAGAGTGCCATGACATCACAGCTCACAGCAACCTCCAACTCCTGGGCTCAAGTGATTCTCCTGCCTCTGCCTCCCAAGAAGCTGGGACTATAGGCGCCTACCACAACACCCATTGGTTGCAGCTGTCATTGTCATTTGGTTGGCCTGGGCCGGATTCGAACCCACCAGCTCAGGTGTATGTGGTTGACGCCTTAGCCACTTGAGCCACAGGCGCTGAGCCCACAAATGATTTTGAACTCTTGTTATTACCCATAAGAAAGCAGATTCCTCTGTGCTCCCATCACAATTGCTGGCCCCTCCATCCTGGCAGTTGTTCAGGCCGGATGCCTTTGAATTAGTCTTGACTCCTCTGCTTCTCTCCTATGCTACAGCAAGCCTGTCAGCATTTCCTGTGGAATTTTGGGTGTCTGACAGACTTCTTTCAATTTTGTCTTCTCCTTGTCCCTTCCAGCTTAAGCTGGAAGTATTTATGCTGGTATACTTTATTCAACCATGTGGATCTACTGTGTATGTCTTGAGAATACACTTTAGACAAGAGGCACTTCCACAGATCTTTTCTAGATAATCCAATCTCTCTTCCTGGGTTCTGCTGAGATGGCTGAGGGAATCCATGTGTCATGTGCTGAATCTCCTCATGTGCCCAATCCTTCTATGTGGTTGAATAATCTGAACTTTAGGTCTTGCGAGGCACTCACAGAAGGTTGTGCATGTGTGACACACCTCTTGGGGGCAGGACACTATTATTAGAGGGATTTTACCCAGCAAATGCAAGCAGTGTAACTTGGCTCTTTGTACCCTCAGTGATTCCCCAACAATAAAAAAGGAAAAAAAAGGTTGTGCAGCCACATCCTTATTTTTTTTCTGCAGAGAACTTTTCTCTGAAGCTTCATGTCCTAAATAGTGTCTTTGGCAATTTGGATAGGCTAAAAATATTGCAAATCATCAAACCCTGGCTCCTTTTGGTTTAACATCTCTTCCCTCAATCTATCCTTTTGCTCTCTCATTTTACTCTAAACACAAAGAAGAAACCAGGCTATACTTTCAACACTGCTTGGAAACTTCCTCAGCTAAATATCTAAGTTCATCAGTTATGAGTTCTGCTTTCTATACAGCTGTATAGAACATAGTTCTGCTAAGCTCTGTTACTCTATAACAAGGATCCCAGTTCCTCCAGTTTTTAATGTCATATTTCTCATTTTTTCTGAGCCCTCACCAGCAATGCCTTCAATGTCCACATTTCAACCAATAGCAAGTTTGTGATAATATTATGTTTTTAGAGACAGAGTCTCACTATGTCACCCTCGGTAGAGTGCCGGGGCATCACAGCTCACAGCAACCTCAAACTCTTGGACTTAAGTGATTCTCTTGCCTCCGTCTCCCTTGTAGCTAGGACTACAGACACCTGGCTAATTTTTGTTGCACTTGTCATAGTTGCTTTAGCTGGCCTAGGCCGGATTCAAACCTGCCAGCCTTGGTGTATATGGCCAGCACTGTAACCACTGTGCTGTGGGCACTGAGCCAAGCTTATGATTATTTAAATAGTCTTGTAGACAGTACAAGTTTTCTCTATTACACTCCTCACTTCCTTCCGAATCTTTGTTAGCAGAGCTGTTGACACCCGTATTTCTGCTAACAGTCTGCTCCAGGCAATCCAGGTTTTGCTATCATTCTCCTGTCAGGTGTGGGGATGTCAGGTCCCCATATTCCCAGGTTCTTGTTTCCCAGTGCCGAATGCTACTGGTACCAAGTCAAGGGAGTAAATGAGCAGACTAAGCAGGTGCAAGCAGGCAAAGTGCCAACGTTTATTAGAACACAGTACATTCCAGAGAAGGAATGGGGCAACCCCAACAAGTGGAGCCCCTGAGTTTAACAAGATTCCTTCTTTTATGCCAAGCATGGTGGCTACACCTATAATCCTAGTGCTCAAGGTGGCTGAAGTGGTGGAATTGCCTGAGCCCAGGCATTTGACACCAGCCTGAGCAACATAGTGAGACTCCGGTCTCTACATAGAAAAGAAAAAGAAAATGATTACTCCTTTTATGCTGATTCTCTAATTTTATCTTAAGTGGGGGTAGAATGTTCATGATTTTCTTGGAAAGGGGTGGAGAATTCCTGGAATTGGGAACCTTCCCCTTTATCCTTGTAAGGCAATTTCCAGGGTTTGCCTGGTATTTATAAACTGCCTTGACCCTGATGAGTCTGTTTTTACTATGTTAATAAGTATAGGTCATTTAGACACACTGTTGCCTTACCTGTGCTCATTCCGCAAAGGCCCCTTATTGAGGCCTTGATCAGATCTCTACTTTGTGGTTTCTTGCCTTTTTTTGGTTGGTCTTCCTTGAAGACTCGCTGTTTTAGACCAAACATCTGGTCAGTCCTTGGGACCCCCTTAATATGTCATCTGTTCTTTTTCAGGAGCCCCCTCTGGTCAATTTGTTTTTCCTAGTAGACAAAGCATCTCCTAGAGCCATCTGCCTCTTAATAAACACCTGCTCCCCTTCTTCCTTGGCCCAACCTAACAATCCTTGAAATTCTTCTACCTTCTACTCATTACTGAATTTGAAGCAACTTCTACATTTTTAGGTAGCACCCCATGTCCAAGTGCCACGATTTGTATCAGTTGAGTTTCCAACAGAGAAACAGAAACAATAGGAGGTATCTGTTAAGAGATTTATTTTAAGGAATTGGTTTAAAAGGATTGTGCAGTTTAACTAGGCAAGTCCAAACTATGTAAGGCAGAGCATCAGGAAGGGCAGGCTTGAAACCCTTGGGCAGGAGGTAAATCTGCTGTCTACAGGCGGAATTTTTTCTTCTTTAGAGAAGCCTGAGCTCTGCTCTTCAGGCCGTCCGACTGATTATTAGATCAGGTCTACCTAGATTATTAGGATAATCTCTCTTACTTAAAGTCAATTGATTATGGACTTTAATTTCATATACAAAAGACCTTTCTAGCAACAGCTAAATTAGTATTTGATTGAATAACTGGTTCTGTAGCCTAATCTAGTTGACATGTCAAACTGATCACCACGGCTTCTCCAGACCTAGCCCTGCAAGTTCGCAGTGTCTCTTATGCTGCATCTGTTGGTCAAAGTGTAGCTGGAATTTCTCTCTGTTGAAGCCTTGATCTTAGAGATTCAAGGAATAGATCCACGGACCATGTGAATAAGCAAAAGGACAGATTTTATAGAAAGATAAGTGGGGGGGAGGAGTCAGAGCCTTTGGCAAGCTGAAGGGAGGGGCACCCAAATGGGAAGTTCATGTGGACCTTCTGTCTAGGGGTTTAAATACTGCTTTTCTTATCCTGTGGCAGGGGGTTTTGGGGAGATGGGCTATATATCTGGAATATGTCAAAATTAGCCAGGGGCCTACAGGCAGAACATAATTTTATTTATTTATTTTTATTATTATTTATTTTTTGAGACAGAGCCTCAAGCTATTGCCCTGGGTAGAGTGCCCCGGCATCACATCTCAAAGCAACCTCCAACTCCTGGGCTTAAGCAATTCTCTTGCCTCAGGCTCCCCAGTAGCTGGGACTATAGGCACCCCCCACACAAAAACACCTGCCTGGCTATTTTTTGGTTGTAGTTGTCATTGTTTGACAGGTCCGGGCTGCATTTGAACCTACCAGGTCTGGTGTATATGGCTGGTGCCTTAGCCACTTGAGCTACAGGTGCCACCCAGAAAATAATTTTACAACCACCATGGTGTAAAGGAATTCAGTCCTTGTAGTTTTTGCCCCAGGCTAGGCAATAGGGTGTGTGTTCTTGGTGCTCTATGAGGGCCAGCCCAGAGGAGATAGCGATCAGGCTGATTTATTTATTAATTATTGTTTTTAAATTGTTTTAGGTTAATTTGAGGGTACAAAGAATTAGGTTGCAATATTTGCGTTTATTAGGTAGAGTCCTTTCTTCATGACCTTGTTTTGGGTCCAGAGAATGTGGCCTCTAAAGAACCTGTTTGTGCCTAGAGATGGGGGTCTGTGATGAGACAGATTTCTGAGCTCACCTGGGCCTAGAAAAGGGACGTTCCCTGGCCAGCCCTGAGTGGAGGAACCCTGTATCAAAAGCATGTCACAGGGCCAGGCTAGAGTTGATGTTGGGAACTGACTTTGACTCAATTTCTTGATGGGATTGGTGACAAAGGACTTTTAACCATTTTTCTATGACAACCTATATACAGTACTTAGAACATACTTAGCACATGGTGAACATTCAGTACATTATTATTTCAAAACTACTATTAATGATGTCTTGATTTGCTGGATCTGGACAATATAAACACGAGCATTCACTAAACTATTATTTGGTATATGTTTTAAATTTCACACAATAAAAAATAAAAACCAAAACTACTATTAATGAAATTTTCTTTTTCCTTTTTTTTTACTTCTTTATAAATCTTTATTTCATATATATATTTTTGTCTCCCAGCTCATTAGCTGTTACATTTTCTTGCCATTTTCTCTATTCTAAAAAATGTGCAAGATTGTGGAACCATTCCTGTGATCACTGTGCTTACAACGAGGTAGTACCAGGTGGTAGGGGTGAGTGAGGAAGAGGGCAAAGACAAGGGGAAGGCACCCCAGACCAGAAGTCAGGGGAGAAGAAAGGCTAGACTCATACCACTGGGGAAATGGGGCAGTGTGGTAAACACCTGTCCAAAGTCCCTTTTCATTCCCGTATTTTTTGAAAATCACTGCTGTTTTGACTCCCGGAAAAATTAGGTATTCTGGTGTTGGCTTTGACCACCAAATAAATAATCAAGTTGGAGGGAGAGGGAAAAGTAGAGGTAGTGGGCAACAAGAAAGAAAACAGACTAGCACACACAGAATCAGGCACCTGCGGTCAGAGGCCTGGTAGCTTTTCTATGTGACCTCATGTTCCTGGCATTTCATTCTGAAAAGGTAAAGGACGTAGAACGCCTTGGACAAGTTACTCATCTTTCCTGTTCTCTATCTAGTTATCCTTTTGTACAGTTCCTGAGATATGTTTTCAATACTATCTTTTAATCCTTCAGTTCAATACTTTTTCTGCTTTCATTTAAAATTTCCTAAGATGTCTTTTTAAAATATCTCTGATTTTTTTTTTTTGAGACAGAGTCTCACTTTGTCACTCTTGGTGACACCTTCAAGCCACTGTACCTAGCAGAATTTTCTTTCTTTCCTTTTTTTTTTTTTTTTAATGAAAATTCACTCCTGTTTTACAATTGCAACATCTCACAACTCTGAAGATATTAATAATGGTTCTTTTTTTTTTCGTTTTTATGTGTTTTTTTTTTTTTTTTTGGCCAGGGCTGGGCTTGAACCCTCCACCTCTGGCATATGGGGCCAGTGCCCTACTCCTTTGAGCCACAGGCACCGCCCAATAATGGTTCTTTTGAAGTTTTCTTGTCCCTGTTTTGTTTTTGTTTCTTCAAATGATTTTGTCCTGTTTGTCTGGGTTTCTATATTCATGATAGAGGCTTTATTCATCTAGTTGATTATCCTTGGTCTTTTTTTTTTAGAAACAGAGTCTCACTTTATCGCCCTTTGTAGACTGCTGTGGCATCACAGCTCACAGCAACCTCCAGCTCTTGGGCTTGGGTGATTCTCTTGCCTTAGTCTCCTGAGTAGCTGGGACTACAGGTGCTTGCCACAATGCCTGGCTAGTTTTTGTTGTTGTTGCAGTTCTGCTGGGGCCAGGTTTGAACCCACCACCCTCGGTATATGGGGCCAGTGCCCTACTTACGGAGCCACAGGCACCGCCCTATCCTTGGTCTCAATTCAAAGAAAGGATCGAATAAACTAATTGGAGGTTAATGATTTTAGGAATTTTAAAATTCTGTCACCCCCAAAACAAAAAACAAAACAAAACAAACAAACAAACAAACAAAAAGGGCCAGGCCCGGTGTGTGGTGGCTCATGTCTATAATCCTAGCACTCTGGGAGGCTAAGGTGGGTGGATTGCCTGAGCTCAGGAGTTTAAGACCAACCTGAGCCAGGAAGACCCCATCTCTAAAAATAGCCAGGTATTGTGGCGGGCACCTGCAGTTCCAGCTGCCTGGAAGGCTGAGGCAGGAGAATTGCTTGAGCCCAAGAGTTTGAGGTTGCTGTGAGCTATGACACCACGACACTCTACCAGGGATGACAAAGTAAGACTCTTGTCTCAAAATAAAATAAAATAAAATAAAATTCCGGCATTGGCTGGGTGTGGTGGCTCACACCTGTAATCCTAGCACTTTGCGAAGCAGGGAGATAGTTTGAGTCCAGGCATTTGAGATCAGCCTGAGAAACCTTATCTCTGCTAAAAATAGAAAAATTAGCCAGGTCTTTGGGCAGGTTCCTGTAGTTCCAGCTACTCAGGAGACTGAGGCAGGAGAATCGTTTGAGCCTAGGAGTTCAAGGTTGCAGTGAGCTATGATGATGCCACTGCCCTCTAGCCCTATTTCAAAATAAATAAATAAATAAACTTTTGGCCATTTACTTGGGGAACCCCCACTGTCCATATCTTTGAGTCTTTCCTCATGGGGTGATCAGATCCTTCAGACAATGATCTAGGCTTGGCATTAGATAGAGCTGGCCAACACAATTTTCTGTGGTGATGAAAATGTGCTGAATCTGCATGTCCCACGCGGCTACTGAGCATTGTAGATGTGGTGGTGTGAGTGACGATATAGATCTTCAAGTGTATTTAATTTTGTGGCTAGTGGTATCGCATTGCATGGAACGGTTCTAGACGTGTGCTGAGAGGCACTGGCAGGTAAATGTTTATTAGATTGCTGTTTTCGTCTAACAAGGGTACAAGTGAACTTTTCTAGAACTAGAATGTGAATGTGTTGATACAATGATTAACCAAATGATATGAAAGTTATGTTAACCAGCTTGAAGAAGATGTTTCAAATTGTATATGAAACAGCACAATGTACCCTATGTTGGCATCAATGTACACAGAAATCAATTAATAAAAAAAAATATATAAAAAAAAAAAAAGAAAACGGAAAGAGAGGAAGTTAACAACTTAATGGCACAGCTCAAGCAACTGGAAAAGGAAGAACACTCCAATCTGAAACCCAGCAGAAGAAAAGGAATAACCAAAATTAGAGCAGAATTAAATAAAATTGAAAACAAAAGGACTATACAAAAGATTAACAAATCAAAAAGTTGGTTTTTTGAAAAGGTCAATAAGATAAATAAGCTTTTAGCCAATTTAACCAAGAAAAAAAGAGTTAAATCTCTAATTTTATCAATTAGAAATGGTAAAGACGAAATTACAACAGACCCCTCAGAAATCCAAGAAATCCTCCATGAATACTACAAGAAACTTTATTCTCAGAAATATGATAATCTGAAGGATATAGACCAATACAGGGAAGCATACCACGTTCCAAGACTTAGTCAGAACCAAGTGGAAATGTTGAACAGGCCCATATCAAGCTCTGAAATAGCAGCAACTATACAAAATCTTCCTGAAAAGAAAATCCTGGGACCAGATTGCTTCACATCAGAATTGTACCAAACCTTTAAAGAAGAGCCAATACCTATACTACTTAACCTTTTCCTAAATATAGAAAAAGATGGAATACTGCCCAACACATTCTATGAAGCAAAGATCACCTTGATTCCCAAACCAGGAAAAGACCCAACAAGAAAAGAAAATTATAGACCAATATCTCTAATAAATACTGATGCAAAAATATTCAACAAGATCCTCAACAGAATCCAGCAACACATCAAACAAATTATACACCATGACCAAGTGGGTTTTATCCAAGGATCTCAAGGCTGTTTCAACATACACAAATCTATAAACGTAATACAGCATATAAACAAATTAGAAAACACAGACCATATCATCTTCTCAATTAATGCAGAAAAAGCTTTTGACAATATTTAGCATCCATTCATTGATTAGAACGCTTAAGAGAATTGGATTTTTCTCAAATTATTTATAGAGGCCATCTACAGGAAACCCCCTGCCAATATCGTATTGAATGGAATCAAATTGAAATCATTCTCACTCAGATCAGGAATCAGGCAAAGTTGCCCATTTTCCCCATTGCTCTTCAACATCGTAATGGAAGTTTTAGCCGTAGCAATTAGGGAAGAAAAGGCAATCAAGGGTATTCACATAGGATCTGAAGAGATCAAACTCTCACTCTTTGCAGATGACAAGATCATATACATGGAAAACACTAGGGACTCTTCTACAAAACTCTTAGAAGAGTTCAAGGAATACAGCAGCATCTCAAGTTACAAAATCAACACCCATAAGTCAGTAGCCTTTATATATACCAACAATAGTCAAGCTGAGAAAACAGTCAAGAACTCTATTCCATTCACAGTAGTGCCAAAGAAGATGAAATACTTGGGAGTTTACCTAACAAAGGGCATGAAATATCTCTATAAAGAGAACTATGAAACTCTAAGAAAAGAAATAGCTGAAAATGTTAACAAATGGAAAAACGTATCTTGCTCTTGGCTGGGCAAAATTAACATTGTTAAAATGTCTATGCTACCTAAAACAATATATAATTTTAATGCAATACTTATTTAAGTTCCATTGTCATACTTTAAAGATCTCAAAAAAAATAATACTTCATTTTATATAGAATCATAAAAAACCTTGAATAGCCAAGACATTACTCAGAAACAAAAACAAAGCAGGAGGAATCACACTACCAGACATCAGACTATTCTATAAATCCATTGTGATCAAAACAACATGGTACTGACACAAAAAACAGAGAGGTAGATGTATGGAACAGAATATAGAGCCAAGAGATGAACCCAGCTACTTACTGCTATATGATATTTGACAAGCCAATTAAAAACATTGAGTGGGGAAAAATTTCCCTGTTTAACAAATGGTGCTGGACGAACTGGCTAGCAACCTGCAGAAAACTGAAACTGGGCCCACACCTGTCACCACTAACTAAGATAGACTCTCATTGGATTAAAGTCTTGAATTTAAGACATGAAACTATAAAAACACTAGAAGAAAGTGTAGGGAAAACTCTTGAAGAAATTGGCTTGGGCTAATACTTTATGAGGAGTACCCCCCGGGCAATTGAAGCAACATCAAAAATATTCTACTGGGACCTCCTCAAATTAAAAAGCTTCTGCACAGCCAAGAACACAGTAAGAAAAGCCAGCAGACAGCCCTCAGAATAGGAAAAGATATTTGCTGGTTATGTTTCTAAGAAAGGTCTAATAACCAGAATCCACAGAGAACTCAAACATATTATCAAGAAGAGAACAAGTGATCCCATCTCAGGGTGGGCAAGAGACTTAAAGAGAAAATTCTCCAAAGAAGACAGATACATGGCCTACAGACATATGAAAAAATGCTCATCATTCCTAATCATCAGATAAATGCAAATCAAAACTATTTTGAGATGTCATCTAAAGCCAGTAATATTAACCCATATCCCCAAATCCCAAAATCACAGATGCTGGCAGGGATGTGGAGAAAAGGGAACACTCCTACACTGCTAGTTGGAATGCAAACTGATACATCCCTTTTGGAAAGTCATATGGAGAACACTTAGAGATCTAAATATAGATCTGCCATTTGATCCTATAATTCTTCTGCTAGGTATATATCAAGAAGGCCAAAAAGCACGCTACAATACAGATATCTGTACCAGAATGTTCATTGCAGCCCAATTCACAATTGCTAGCTCATGGAAGAAGCCCAAGTGCCCATCGACCCATGAATAGATCAATAAATTTATGGCATATGTACACCATGGAATACTATGCAGCCATAAAGAAAGATGGAGACTTTACCTCCTTCATGTTTACATGGATGGAGCTGGAAACTGTTCTTCTTAGCAAGGTATCTCAAGAATGGAAGAAAAAGTATCCAATGTACTGAACACTATTATGAAACAAATTGTTAACTACCATAGGAAAGCTATAATCCAAATGGAGTCCAAGAATATTGGGAAAGGGGTGAGGGAGGGGAGGGGTGGGGGGAGGGTGATTGCGGGGGTCATGCCTATTATTTTTCCTGTAAGTGTATATGTGAATCTTTCTAAACGTTGAATATAGATGTCTTAACACAACAAATATGAGAATGATATGATAGCTATGTTGGCCAAATGGATAAAAGTATTTGAAATTGTATATGGAAACAACACACTGTATCCCATGATAGAATTAATGTGCACAAATATGATCTAAGAAAAAAAAAGAAATAAAGAAATTAAAAAAAGAATTTTTAGACCCTGTTCAATGACCTAACACTCTGACTTGTAGGAAATTAAGAAGAAATTAAAATTTACATTTAAATAAAATTACCTTAAAAATGATTCATGGCACCTGATGATATGCCAAATTTCACAACATTTTGTGGTTCAGCTCCTACTATAATATCAAAATGAGGAAGTGAAGTATTGGGATTGACTTGAAAGTTTAAAGCAGCAGGACTCTTGATACATGTGGAATTCTGGAACTTAGAGAAATCTTTTAGAAATCCAGGTTGTCTTGGCATCAAGGACATCCTTGGACCCACTTCATGCTTAAAGTTAACAAAGCCTATGGAGCAACCGAAGTGTTTGAAAGGTGCACCAAATTTGTGATCATCAAAAATTATATAATTTCCCCCCAGCTTAGATGGATCAGAAATTTAAAAGGTGGTCAAATTGTCAAGAGTGGAAATATATTTAGTTCCAGCCAAAAAAAGTGGTGGGGTTTCCATAAACAATATTAGTAATAGATAAACTTGGAGGGATTTCCACTTTAAACTCAAAGACGTCATTAATATTGCTGATATTAGTGAAATTATGAGCATCGTAAATATTTATGGCATGATAATTGGAGTTGATGACAAAATTGGAACCAATAAAATGACTAAACCTAAGGGCATGGCTAGTGTCTGAGATATATCTGGTAGAAGCAGTACAGGTAAGGATAATGAGATTGCTACAACTAGTGATGGTGCTGGTATCAGTAGCATTGACAATGTTAGCTGTAGATTTAGGTGTGGCAACGTAGTTGTTTCTGACAATGTATTTTGGTTTGATTAAAAAGCTGGAACATACTGCATGGGTAAATCCTGGGATAGCTGCATAGTTTGGGCCAGCAGTACTGATGAGTCTTGGATCATTGTTGGGGTCATCATCATTGTTAGGACCAATACTATTGTTGGAGCTAATAGCATTACCAGGTATGGCATTATATTTAGAGGTAAGCTCATTTGGGCAGCCAGGGCTATTGTTGCTGCGACCAGGGGTTTTGAGAACTATTCTAATATTTTGGGGGCCAGGGTCAACACTGGGGCAAATGTCACTGCCTGACAGAGTGGCATTTCTAGGGCCAGCACTATTGTTAGAACCAGAAGTGTAGTCCAGATTGGTGTCATTTGGGGTCCGAGGGATGCAATTTTGATTAGCATCATTGCTGGAGTCAGTGGTACTATCTGATCAACACCATCCTCTAAGTGAGAATCATTGTCTGAATTATTGGTGTGTGTGTTCTCTCCAGGATCAGTACTACATTTGGAATTAGCATGATTGTTGGCAACATTATCAATGTTATGGTCAGGTTCACTATTTGGATCAGTTCCATTGTTAGAGTCCCAATCACTGTTGGGATCAGTTCTACCTGTTGGGCCAGCATCATCACTGGGTATAAGCATCATTTTCAGCAGTTCTGTTTTTGGGATGAGTGCCATCTGAGTCAGATTTATCTTTGGTGTTGCCTTCATTTTCAAGTTCTCTTTCATCTTCAGCATCTGTCTCATTCTCAGAGTCTGTTTCATTTTCATGGTACATCTCACCTTTGATAAGAGACTTGTGCTTGGCATTGTTATTTTTGGGATTTCCAGCAATGACCAGTTTAGAATAATTTTTATCATTGGCATAATTTTGGGATGTAAAAGATATATTTAACTTGCCCTCACCTCCAAGGTCAGCAACATTGATGGTGTTGATGACATTGTTTGGGCAAGGGGTATTATAGTAGCCAAAGAAATTTGGGGAGTTCGTGGAAATGGTATGGGTCATAGTAGAGCCTGTGAGGTTTTGGAGAGCTGGAAAACTTTCACAATATAAGTAAGAATTTGAACCCCAAAATACTTAGCATTTTCCCCATTTAGAGGACAGCAGATGCTCACAGGATGCTTAAGATCAAAAAATGGTGGCAACGAGCTGTTTAGAGAAGGCTTGCAGTGTCTAGCCAATTTGGATCTCAGAGAATATTTGGCATCCAGAAGTTTTTTTGGAAATGTAAAGGACATTCCAGGTCTGAATCATCATCAGAATTCATTAAGCATTTATGAAAAGATGAGTTATTAATTTCCATCAAACATTTGGAATATATTTGAGTTCCCACGTCTAAAGAATTTGTGTTATTTCTGTGAATCTTAGGGTATACAGCAGCCATAGGGATTATGGACGTTGGGGACAGACAGTTGCTGAATTCTCAGAACACAGAATATGAATAGGATTCATTTGACACTTAGAACTCTGAAAATTATGTGGGTATCTGTAGTCCTTGTAATGAGTCTTATTAAAGACAGAAATTTCATGGCTGGCATTTCTGTGATACTTATTATCCATTAATGTGTCTGAGTCTGGAGAGAGGTTGTGGCTGTACTTTTCTTTTAACTTTTGCCATGATTCTTGCTTGTCACTGAGAGTTTGAGACACTTCTTTGAATCTCAATCTTGTCATCACTCAGGTACCTCATGAGTTGAATTCTGCAAATTGCTGGAGAGAAAAGTGCAAAATATGAGCAAGAATAACCAAAAAGGTAATGAAGCCTGACTTTAACAATATTATTATAACAAAAATTTGTGCAAAGGGAAAATATTTCCTTCAATAGGTTATTGCAAGTGTTGTTTGATAGTTCAAGAGGAGGCCATGATTCCAATTTTTCTCCTCAAGTAGGTATCATCTTAATATTTTTTAACACATACACAATGAAACATGGCCATGTATGTCAGATGTTTATGCTTTTGAGATTCAGAGAGCTTCCTCTTTAGAAGAGGACTCATTGTATAGGAATAAATTGGAATGGTATGGTCAAAATAAAATGGTTGTTTTACATAGCTTGGTTTCTACAGATTTATATTACTTTTTCCATTTTGCCTTTAGAAATTTTAGCAACTTATTCTTTAATATAGTACCTATGATTTATAAATCTCTATGCTTGCAGATAAAAATTTCTTTGGGCATGACATATCAAAACTGTATAACTTCTTGATATTAAATTTAATAACTAGAAAAAATTTCTATACCTATCTAAATATCACTGGTACATAATTCTGTGATTTGGATATTACCATTATCTAATTGAACTAAGAAATTTAGATAATGTTACTGTGGAATAACCTTGTTTTCCAGGTAAATGGGCAGAAATAAAATAAAAATAAACATGACAATTTTAAAAACAAAAGAACCATTCTTCCAAGGTTTTCTAGGTTTGACATAAAAAAAAACAATATCATACTTGTGAGGGAGTTTAGGAGGTATGAATGGTAGCTTCCACTTATTGATAATAACTTTTTATAGAGAAAAAATATATATATTTTCTCATCAAATTTCCCTTAAGAACAGCAAGAATTCTTCAAAGAATTTTTAATTGCACATTGATAATATTTTAGGCATCTACATGATATACAATTTTAAATAGTTCTACTATGAAATTCATTCAATAGGTAAGCTATCTATGCTTTTACCTACACTGTAACTTTTCTTTCAACTGTATTTCCCTCATAGATATACTTCTACGAGCACATTTTCTTGTAAGTTTGTGAAGTTATTATACTGACTCTGAGAACACTATAGCATTAAAAGATGCTCACATAATAGAGAAGATGTAATATTGGTAGTCCATATTTCTATTCTTTTTAATAAATAGTAGAAGCAATGCTATAAAATTTGTATCCCAAGCCCAGTGCAAAAATACACTGAAGGTACTAACTACCTTCTCTTTTTAATGGCTCTGGTCCTCAATATCATCATGTATTATATACTTGACTTATAAAGTGCTATTATTATAAAATGGTGTCAAAGGCTTATATCCTGACAGAAACACAAAAAGTGATACAATTTGGCTATTTGTTAAACTCTTTCACATTCAAGGTTAGAGTGAAATGTACTAAAGCAATTATTAAAAATCTAGCTGTAAAGCAAAATTAAAGTATATGGGTATTTAAGGTTTACAGAATTCTCAAACACAGTGAAAGAAAATACTGCTTGAAAAGTGCATATCAAGTATATGAGTTCATATTGTTTAATTGGTTAATAGCTTATCTTCCAATCAAGAGTAAGATACAATACCAAGAAAGAGATGAAAATAAGATACTAGTACTCAGGGTGGTTTACAGAGGCAGAATACCTAAATTATAGCTTAGAGAGTATATCTCATTCTGTAAGCCTGAAGATGGAACTCAGATTTACAAATTCAAATGGATATATGCACATGCAAAAGATAAAACAGAACATCTGTAATGACCAATTTATTTATTGCTGTACAGTGCTTCTTTCATAAAGGGCAATTCCTTTTTATACAAAGAAGAATGATGATCAATATTGATTTATTTACTTACATAAACTTTGTCCTAACAGTCTTTAGTTGATAATATCATATAGTTCACTACTTAAGACATTACTAAGTATGTGTAGGTATAACATTTTCAATGTTGTCCTGTGGTTATAACCTTACATTGCTATTGGTTCTTCTTGCTATTAATTATTTGTTTGTTCATTGTGGTTTAATGCTTACTAAGTTTATTTATTCATTTATTTCACCATTATTTCAACCAATGTTTGCCAGCGAACAATGAGATAGACTTTGGGTACAGAGATAAATAAAATTCCTATTGTTTTTAAGAAGCTGATGGATATACCTTGTGTAATCCCATGATAGCACAAATATATATATATACTAAGAAAGGTGTCCTTTAAAGAATGAAGAGGAGTCTTTCTTTAGACCCAGCAAACTCTAGGTGACTGGGGACCACCAAGAATGCAGATGCCAATTTGATCTAGTGTGAAGACTTTAGGAACCCCTAGAATCTCTAGCTATGTTGATTAATGAGAGCCCACCCATAGATCATTCTATAAAGACTAAGAAAGATAGCTGTTTTGTTTAATATGCAGACACCAACACAAAGAATGAAGGAGAATAAAAAAATAGAGAAATTTGTTCCAAACAAAGGAATAAGATACATATCTGGAAACTAAACCTAATGAAATGTTGATAAAGACTGTCCTGAACTTATGATGGAGTTATGTCCCAGGAAACACATCATAGTTTAAAGTATAATAAGTAAAAATGCATTTATTATAAAAATATCATAGGTTAACCTAGACTACCTCAAACATGTTCAGAACAATTTGGGCAAATTCAACTATTAAAAAGGTTATTTCATAATAAAGTGTTGAATATTTCATGCAATATATTGAACACTGCATTAAAAGTTAAAGAAAGAGTGGTTGTAAGAATACTCAAACTATAGTTTCTACTGAATCCATATTACTATTGTACCATTATAAAGTAAAAAAAAAAAAAATTAAAAGTTGAACCATTGTAAGTTGGGATCATCTGTATATGACTTACCTGACAGAGAAATGCAAAGAAGCATCATAAAGATGCTCATGAGGTCATGAAAAAAATGTGTGAACAAAGTTAGAACTTCAACAATGATAGAAAATATAAAAAAGTATGAAACAGAAATTATAGAATTGAAGAATGCAATTACCAAAAAGAAAAATTTACTAAAGTGGTTCCATAGCAGAGCAACTGAAGCAAAAGAAAGGATCAGTGTCCTAGAAGACAGGTCACTGTAAATTATCAAAAGAGCAAAAGAAAAAAAAAACGAATTAAGAAAAGTGAAGAAAGCTTAAGGAACTTACAGTATGCAATTAAGTAGATTAATATACACATTTTGGTAGTCTTAGGAGACGAAAGAGAGAAATAAAAATAAAGATTACTGGAAGAAATAATGGATAAAAAATTCCCAAATCTGGTGAAAGAAGTCAACATTCAGATTCAGAAAGCTCCATGAACCCCAAATAAGATTAATTAAAGGAAATCCACTCCAAGGCATGTTTATAATCAAATAAGCAAATCAAAGACTGAGAGAATTTTTAAAGCAGCAGGAGAAAAATAGTTTGTTTTGCACAAGGAAATCACCATAAAACTGTTGGCAAAGTTCTTGATAGAAACATTGAATGCCTGGAGAAGATTAACATATTCAAAGTGCCCAGAGAAGGAAAAAAAAAAAAAAACTACCTACCAAGAATACAAATCAAATGGTCCTTAAAAAACAAAAGAAAATAAAAACAAACAAACAAACAAAAAAAGGAGTGAGATAAAAGTTTTCCTGGACAAACTGCCTGTGTTTTTCCCTTTTCATCATACCCTATGCCTGTGTACATCATTGTGCGAACTTGAGAATAGGCCTGAGTCACCTGAAACTGTCTCATATCCAGAGTCTAATATCTGGGAGCCTGAAGATCAACGCACCCCATCAGCTGCTCCAGGTACACATGCTTGTCATCAAGGAGGCTAAGAACAGGAACAGAAAGCCAGTTACTAATTCTTAAGCATACTGTTTGGAGGCCTGGGGATTACTTCACCCCTTTACCCAAACTTGGCATCTCAGCATTCCTCCTTGGGTCCCTGAGCATGGGCCACCAACAGCTATAACCATTGGTTCTTAACCATATTTGCCAACTAGGGGTTAGAGTATTGGACTTCCCATTCCTTGAAAAGCACTGATAACACCAGCAAGTGCTTCCCATCCAAAGACTTTTTTTTTCCCACTGGTACTACCATTGACTACATCATACTCACTGATCAGGAATATGAGGACTCACTTAAATGCCTGGTCCACCTCTAATACTACAATACCTGAGAAAGCCACCTGCAGCTTCAAGAATTGGCCTGTTTGAACCTGCTAACAGTGTTGCCCATGTACACTGTGAGAGAGCCTAAGCATCGAAATGCTTGGTCTGCTGCTGCCACCACTGGGACCTAAGAATTGGTGTACCAAGAATCTTATTCCAAGTAAAATACCATCACAGTCTCTGATAAGAATTGTAGTTTGAGCCAGAGGAAATATTAGATAATGCTGACATTGTTTATAGCCAAAGAATTCATACAAGGACTACATTACTGCATGTATACAAAATCAAGCTAAAGTGTTCTACCTAGCCAACATTATTGATATGTCTACAGGAAAAATCTGCCCATCCAGAAGCTAATATAAAAAATTAGAAGTGACTGTTCAACCTAATGCAAAAATATAAATGACAGGACAAGAAATGTAAAAATAGAGAAATATGCTATTTCCAGAAAAACTCAAAAATTCTCCAAGAGATTACAATGAAAAAATAAATTTATGAAATCCCAGTAAAAGAATTCAAAATCATGCTGTTAAAGATCAGCAAGATACAAGAGAAGACAGATAAACAATACAAAGAAATCAGAAAACCAGTTCAATATATAAATAAGAACTTTACCAAAGAGACAGATATCCCAAAGAGAGACAATCAGAACTACTGTAACTAAAGAATTCAATGAAGTAAAAAAAAAAATGCACTCAAAACATTCAAGAACAGACCAGATCAAGCAGAAAAATGAAATTTCAAACTTGAACCAAGGTCTTTTTAAATAACCAAGCCAAGCAAAAACAAAATGGAATTATTCTCTTAAGTATAGAGAATTATTAATAATTAATAATAATTAATAATCTCTTAATTAGTACAATAATTAAGTAAATGAGGTGAAGGCTACATTAACTAGTTTTATGTAAGAATTCCAAATTGTATTTATAGTCAGCACATTATACCTCATAAATGCATTAAGGTATACATGATCTATGTGTTTACGACTCAATAAAAAAATGGAATTATTAAAGAAAAGACAATGGGACATTTGGGTCAACATAAAGCAAACAAATATAAAAATTTTGGTTTTCTCAGGAAATGAAGTGTAGTTTAATGATCTAGAAAACCTATATGTGAAGTAATGGCTGAAATCTTCCAAATATAAAAAGGGATTTAGACATTCAGACACAGGAAGTACAGAAATCTTCAAACTGATGCAACCCAAAAAGTCTCCTTTCTCATACATAATAATCAAACTGCCAAAGTCAAAGACTCAGTGAGAATGCTAAAAACAGCACGAGAAAAGTATCTAGTCACATAAAAGTAATCCCTCATCAGACTAACAGTGCATTTCTCAGCAAAAAACTTATAAGCTAAAAGATAATTTAACTATCAAAATGCTGAAAGAAAAAAAATGTACTATGAGGCAAGAATACTATGCCAAAGAAAATTATTCTTAATAAAAGGAAGAGAAATACTTTCCGAGGTAAGCAGAAACAGAGGAAATGAACCACCACTAGGGAAATCCTAAAAGAAGTTCTTGCAGATGTCCTAAATTTGGAAGTGATAGGATGATATCCATCATAATCAAAATGCATGAAAGTACAAAACTAAATGGGAGGGCAAACACACAAATGAGGAAGAAAAAAGTCTCAAATGTTATCATTACAACAAAAGAAAACACAAAACCATAAATGGAGAAAGAGAAAGAAACAAAGTATATACAAAATAAGCAGAAATCAATTAATGAAATGATAGGAATAAGTTCTCACATGTCAATAGTTTCTTTGAATGTAAATGGGTTAAATTTTACATTTAAAAGACAGATTAGCTAAATGGACAAGACAATATAACATGATTATATGGTGCTTACAAGAAACTCACTTCTCCTATTGTAAATAGATAGAACAAAATATGCCACACAAAGAGAAACCAAAAGCAAGCAGGAGTAGCTACACTGATCTCTGATGAAACAGACTTTAAGTCAGAAACATTAAACACAGATGAAGAATTTAATTGTAAAATGATAAAATAATCTATTCAGCAACAGGATACAACAATTCTATATATTATACACTCAATAATGGAGATCTCAGTATATAAATCCAATATTATCAATCTAAAAAGAGAGATACAATCTAATATGACAGAGTTGAAGACTTCAATATGCCACTCTCAGTAAAAGATAGCTATAAAACATTGAACTGGACACAAACCATGGGAACCTAACAGATACTTACAGAACATTTTATACAAGAGCTACAAAATAGAAATTCTTCGCAGAACAGGAGACATCATCTGGGACTATATGTCAATTCACAAAGAAGACCCCACCAAACTTTTAAAAATTCAAAACTTATCAATTATCTTTTCAGATCATAATGGGATAAAAACAGCGATAAATAACAAGAAAAACTTGAAATACTGTGTAAATATATTACAATTATACAACATGCTTCCGTGTGAGTATTGGGACAATAAAGAAATTAATAAGTAAATGTAAAAAAATTAGATGTAAATAAAACACACTATATCAAAACCAAGGAATAAAGCACAATCAGTTCTAAGTAGGAAATTTATAGCAATAACTGCCTACATCAAAAAGTAGAAATATTAGAAATAAATAATCTAATAATTCACATCAAGAAACTAGAAAATCTAGAACAAACAAAACTCAAAATTAGCAGATGAGAAGGCATAACAAAGATCAGAACAAAACTGGACAAAATAGAGACTAAAAAGAAATACAAAGAATTAATGAAGCAAAAGTGTTTTTTTAAACATTATAAACAAAATTAGTAAACCACTAGCTAAGCTAAACAAGAAAAAGAGAGATGATCTCAATAAAGAAAGTCAGAAATGAAAAAACAAACATTTTAAATGAGAATCACAGAAATATAAAAATTCATCAGACACTTCTATGAACAACTATATACCAGCAAACTGGACCAGTTCCTGTATAAGTAAAATCTAACAATTCTGAATGAGGAAGAATTAGAAAACCTCAACAAAGCACTTACCAGTAAAGTAATTAATTAAAAGTCTTTTAAAGAAAAGCCTAGGAATGGCTGGCTTCAGTCCTGAATTCTACCAAACTTAAAATAACTGTCCAGTTTTCCTCAAACTATTCCAAATATAGAAGAGGGAATTTTCCTCACTCATACTATGAAGTCAGTATCACCCTGGTACCAAAAGCATTCAATACTATAACAACAAAAAGAAAAGAAAAGAAAATGATAGACAAATATCCTTGATGAAAGCATTTTTAACAAAATACTAGCAAAGTGAATCCAACAATACATTAAAAAGATAATGGGTCATGATAAAATGGAATTTATCCCAGAGGTGTGAAGAAGGTTCAACATATACAAATCAATAAACATGATATATCACATCAAACAAAGGAAGTACAAAACCATATGCTTATTTTAATAGATATAGAAAAAGTATTTTATAACATTCACCGGTGCTTTATGATAAAAACTCTGAACAAAATAGGCTGAGAAGAAACATCCCTCAACATAATAAAGGCCATATTTGACAAACCCAAAGGTATCATCATACAAATGGGGCAAAAGGCTTTCACTTTTCCTCTATGACCTTGAACTAGACAGTTGCCCACTTTCACCATTCCTTCTCATCATAGTGCTGTAAGTTCTAGCCAGAACAATTGGACAAGAGAAAGAATTAAAAAGCATTCAAGTTGAAACAAAGGGAGTCAAATTGTCCCTTTTTACAAAGGACAGAGAGTTATATTTAGAACACCAAAAAATTTCTTAGATCTGATAAAAGGTTAAGTAAAGTAGCAAAATACAAACTCAACATACAGAAATCAGCTGTGTTTCAATATACCGATATTCAACTAGATAAAGAGAAATCCAGAAAGTAACCTCATTTACAATTACTCCAAAAATAATTTAGAATAAATTTAACCAGGGAGGGAAAAGATGTCTACAATGAAAACTACAAAAAGCCATGAAAGTAATTGAAAAAAGTAAAAACAAGTGACAAAAATCTCAAAATCATGGATCAGAAGAATTAATGTTGTGAAAGTGGTCACACTACTTAATTCGATCTATACATCAAAGCAATTCTCAGAATATTAATGACATTTTTCAGGGAAATAGAAAAGCAATCCTAAAATTTATATTAAACAAAAAAAAGCCAAAATAGCCAAAGCAATCCTGAGCAAGAGAACAAAACCAAACAAAAACTCCTCAATCAACAACAACCAAACCAAACCTGGAGGCATCATACTACCTGACTTCAAAATATATACAAGGCTATACTAACAAAACAGGATGGTATTGGCACAAAAGTAGACACATATACCAATGGAACAGTATCAAAACCCAGAAATAAACCCATATATTTACAGTCAATTGATGTTTCAGAAAGATGCTAGGAAGAAATATTGAGTTATGGACACCCTCTTCAAGAAATGGTGCTTGGAAAACTGGACAGTCATAGACCCCTATCTTTCACCATATACAAAAACAGAACTTAAAGTAGATAAAATATTTAAACATAAGATATGAAACTATAAAACTACTGGAAATAAAGCATAGGGGAGATAGCTCAGGACATTGTTCTAGGAAAAGATTTTATGTCTAAGACCCCAAAAGCACAGGCAACAAAACCAAAAATAGACAAATGGGACTTTATTAAACTAAAAGATTGCTGTATAGGAAAGGAAATGAACAGAGTGAAGAGAGAGCATCTTCAACATGAAAAAGAAAAGTATTTGCAAAGTATTCAGCCAACTAGAGGCTAACGTCCATAAAATAAAACAAATAATTCCATTAAAAATGGGAAAAGGGTATAGACATTTCTCAAGGTAAGATATGCAAATGGCCAATAAGCATATGAAAAAAATGCTCATCATTGCTAATCATCAGGGAAATGCTATTCAAAACCAAAATGAGATATCATCTTAACACATTTAAAATGGCTATTATTAAAAAGACAATAATATACTGTGGGAATGTGAATTTTTTGTGGGAAAGTGAATTAGCACAGTCACTATGGAAAATGGTATGGGGATTTCTTAAATACTAAAAAGTAGAACCGCAGTATGATCCAGCAATCCCACTACTGGGTATTTATCCAAAGGAAAGTAAATCAGCATATAAAAGGGATACATGCACTCGCATGTTTATTGCAGCACCTTTCACTGTAATAGCAAAGAATCAATCTAAGAGTGCACCAATGGATTACTGGGTAATGAAAATGTGCTGTATTTGCACAAATATCACATGTCCGCACTCAAATTTGGAAACTAAAAATGTTAATCTCTATGAAGTAGCGACTAGAATGACAATTTTTAGAGTCTGGGAAGAATGTGGGGCATATGTGGTGGGGATGAGTACAGGTTGGTTAATAGGTACACTTACAGAAGGAATAAGGTTTAATGTTCAATAATAGAATAGGGTGACTTTAGTTAAAAACAATGCATTATATAATTCAAAATAGCTAGAAGTATGAACTTAAAATGTTTTAAACAGGTAGAAATTGTAAATTCTTATGGTGGTGAATATCCTAAATACTCTGACTAGATAATTACACATTCTAAGCATGTAACAGGATATCAAAACATATATTTATCGGCTCGGCGCCTGTGGCTCAATCGGCTAAGGCGCCAGCCACGTACACCTAAGGTGGCAGGTTCAAATCCCCAGCCTGGGCCCGCCAAACAACAATGATGGCTGCAACCAAAAAAATGGCCGGGCGTTGTGGCGGGCGGCTGTGGTCCCAGCTACTTGGGAGGCGGAGGCGGAGACTCGCTTGAGCCCAGGAGTTGGAAGTTGCTATGAGCTGTGATGCCATGGCACTCTACCCAGGGGGATAGCTTGAGGCTCCGTCTCAAAAAAAAAAAAACAACATATATTTATGAGGTATATAATTTCTACCCAATAAATAGGTACAAAAACATATATCACATACAAATTAAAATAAAAATCATTAAAAATAGCTATACCACTAAAAGTGGGCTAATGAATACACAATATTAAAATATGTAAATCACAACATCAATAGCATCAAAAGTGTGGGAGGCAGTAAAATATAAATTTTTTGTGTGAATTGAAGTTGCTTTTATCAGCTTAGTATAAACAGCTATAAGTAAAAATTGTTTTGTATAAACTTCATGATTAACAGAAAAAATACATAGATGATATACGGAAGATAAACAAATAAATGCATATCAACAGTAAATCAATGAAACAGAAAGCAAGAAAGAAGGAGAAGAAAAGAGCAACAAAAGAATCATGAGAGAAAAAAATTAACAAAATGAAAACAATAGGTCTTTTCTTATCAATAATTACTTTTAAAATAAAATAATAAACTCCTTAGTCAAAACCCACAGAGCAAATGGATAAAAATATTCCACAGGATCAAAGTACATGATATCTACAAGAGAGTCACTTGAATTAAGGACAATTAATTAAGTGAATTAATTCACTTTAGAATTAAGGACAAACATAGGCTGAAAGTGAAGGAATGGCAAAAGATGTTCCATGCAAATTGTTAGCAAAAGAAAGCAGTAGCATCTAATCTTCTGCATAAAGAAAAGTGAAATACTCTCAAAAGAGACAAAGAAGTACAAAAGTATCAATTCATCAGGAAGATACAATTATGAATTTATATGTATTATGCAACCCAAAATCAGAGACCCTCAAAATAAAGATTAAGTATAAAGGAAGAATTGATAGAACTGAAGAGAGAGATTAGATAGCAATATAATAATAATATGCAATACCCCACTTTTCAGTAAAGAAAATAACATTTGGACATAAAAAGATCAAATAAGAAAATCGTGTATCTGAACAACACTAAAGACTAAATGTACTTAACCCAACATTCCACCCCAAAGCAACAATATATATAGTCCTCTTAAGTGCACACAAAATAATCCACAGAAAAGATCATATGTTAGGTTTCAAAACAAGTTTCTGCAATTGATGCAGAAAAGCTTTTAAATAAAATTTAGCATCTTTTCATGTTAAAAACTCTCAACCATCGTGGAATATAAGGAAATTACCTCCACAGAATAAAGGCCATGTATGAATAGCCCATAACTACCATAATACCCAACAGATAAAAATTAAATGCTTTTTGTAAGATCAGGAATAAGACAGAGATGACCACCTTTCTTAGGGAATTTATCTACCCAGTAGAGAAAGTAAAATGGTCAAAAGCATAAGATCACAAAAAGAAGACTGCAGAATTTGGTGTGCCTGAAGCAAAGAATGGATAGGGCACATAGTAGGATCACCATCAGAGGTAATTTAAAGCCTTTACTTTTTAAAATGTCTTCTAGAGAAGGGAACAAAAATGAATAAACTACAACAAAATAGAATCTTAATGACATTATTGGTGCAGAATAGCTATTTCCACGTGATTTTTTCTGTTAGAAATAACATTGATTTTGTGATCAGAACAGCATGGTACTGGCACAAAAACAGAGGGGTAGATGTATAGAACAGAATAGAAAACCAAAAGATGAACCCAACTACTTACAATTATGTGATCTTTGACAAGCCAATTAAAAACATTGAGTGGGGAAAAGATTCCTTATTTAACAAATGGTGCTGGGTGAACTGGCTGGCAACCTGCAGAAGATTGAAACTGGATCCACACCTTTCGCCACTAACTAAGATAGACTCTTATTGGATAAAAGATTTACACTTAAGACATGAAACTATAAAATTACTAGAAGAAAATGTAGGGAAAACACTTGAAGAAGTTGGCCTGGGCAAAAATTTTATGCGGAGGACCCCCCGGGGCAATTGAAGTAACATCAAAAATACACTACTGGGACCTCATCAAACTAAAAAGCTTCTGCACAGCCAAGAACACAGTAAGTAAAGCAAGCAGACAGCCCTCAGAGTGGGAGAAAATATTTGCTGGTTATGTCTCTGACAAAGGCTTTATAACCAGAATCCACAGAGAACTCAAACTTATTAGCAAGAAGAGAACAAGTGATACCATTTCAGGGTGGGCAAGGGACTTGAAGAGAAACTTCTCTGAAGATGACAGGCAGATGGCCTATAGATATATGAAGAAATGCTCATCATCCTTAATCATTAGAGATATGCAAATCAAAACTACTTTGAGATGTCATGTAACACCAGTAAGATTAGCCCATATCACAAAATCACAAAATCACAGATGCTGGCATGGATGTGGAGAAAAGGGAACACTTCTACACTGCTGGTGGGATTGCAAACTAATATGTTCCTTTTGGAAAGACATCTGGAGAACACTTAGAGAACTAAAAATAGACCTGCCATTTGATCCTACAATTCTTTTACTAGGTATATATCCAGAAGAACAAAAATCACACTACAACAAAGATATTTGTACCAGAATGTTTATTGTAGCCCAATTCATAATTGCTAAGTCATGGAAGAAGTCCAAGTGCCCATCAACCCACGAATGGATCAATAAATTTGGTATATGTACACCAGGGAATATTATGCAGCCTTAAAGAAAGATGGAGACTTTACCTCCTTCATGTTTACATGGATGGAGCTGGAGCATATTCTTCTTAGCAAAGTATCTCAAGAATGGAAGAAAAAGTATCCAATGTAGTCAGCCCTACTATGAAACTAATTTATAGCTTTCATAGGAAAGCTCTAACCCAGTTATGGCCCAAGAATATGGGGAAAGGGGAGAGTGAGGGAGGGGGCAGAGAGGATGGGTGGAGGGAAGGTGATTGGTGGGTTCACACCTATGGTTCATCTTATAAGGGTACATGTAGATCTTTCTAAATGTAGAATACAAATGTCTTAACACAATAACTAAGAAAATGACATGAAGGCTATGTTAACCAGTTTGATGAAAATATTTCAAATTGTATATAAAAACAGTACACTGTACCCTATGACTGTATTAATGTGCACAGCTATGATTTAATTAAAAAAAAACTTTTATATGGAAAAAAAAGAAATAACATTGATTTTGAGTCTAATAGTATGTTTAAGAATCTGGTTCCGCCATTTATAAATGATATAATCTTGGGTAAGTTACACAACATTTACAAGCTGTAGTTTCTTCAT
This sequence comes from Galagoides demidoff, assembly GCA_963574575.1. Lineage (NCBI taxonomy): Eukaryota > Metazoa > Chordata > Mammalia > Primates > Galagidae > Galagoides > Galagoides demidoff. Next base: position 6,476 of record CAUYQV010039217.1, on the reverse strand, counting down.
TTCTAAAGAGTAATAGTAATATATACTTTTCTAAGTTCTTATGAGGGTAATATTAGACTACCAATAAATATTAGACATTTTATTTCAAGACAGTGCATTATTTTTAAGATTATTGGGTCAGTTTATTGCTGCTTGTAAACCTTATATTACTAGGGACTAGGACTCAAGTTCAAAAGGAGGAAAAAGACTACAGTAGAAAATTTATTTAAGAAAATAATAAAAGAAAACTCTCCTAACCTAGAGAAAGAGAGTTAATATTTAGTTCCAAGAAGGTCATACAACATAAGGCAGATTTAAACCAAATAATACTTTGATGCATTTGATAATCATACTCCCAAAGGTGACTGATAAAGTACTGGGGAAAGTAAGAAAAAAACTAAAATAAAGTATTACTTAGGAAAGTAACATTTTCCTTAGGAAAGTAAGAAAAAAACCTAAAATAACATATAAACACATATTAACGTACAAAAGAAGGTCAAATACCTTTGGAAGCAGACTTTTCAGTGGAAACCTTACAGGGCAGGACAGAATTGCATGACACACATTCAAAGTGATGTAGAAAAAAATCCTTAATACTAGAATATTATATCCTACAAAAATATTCTATAAATACCAAGGAAAAATAAAGACTTTCCAAGAAAAACAAAAGCTGGGGGTTTTCACTCATACCAGTCCTGTCTTATGAAATATAGCAGAAGGATTTATTCAGTATAAAACCAGTGGATATTAATAAACACATAATCTGTAGGTATAAAACTTACTGGTAACAGTAAGGACATGATTATTGAATATTGCTGTAACACTGATTTATAAGCCTCTTCAAAAACAATAACTATAAGAATTTTAAAAGATATATAGTATAACAAGATATAAAGGAAAGAACAAAAAAATGTTGGGGGATAGAATTAAAATGAAGTGTTTCTTTTTTTGTTATTGATTTCTTGTTTGATACTTTACAAATGGAGTTAAATTACCACCTGCTTCAAATAGTTAATTATAAAATATATTTTTATTATGGTAACCTCAAATCAAAAAACCTACAACAGATATATAAAACATTAAATGGAAAAACTTAAAACAAATATGAAGGAAAATCACTTTTACACAAGGGAAGACAAGAATGAAGTAAGAAAAAAAGAGAGGAGTACAAAACAATCATAAATCAAAAAACAACATGGCATTAGGAAGAACACTGAATCAAATGGACTACATGCTACAAGCAAAAGGCACAGAAAGACTATGTAAATAAAAAGAATCAGAACCAACCACATGCTGTATTCAAAAAAACCCATGTCATCTATAATGAAACTGATAGACTGAAAATAAGGGGATGGAGAATGATAATTCATGCAAATGGAAACCAAAAAAGAGTAGGAGTAGCTATATCTCTAACTGATAAAATATATTTTAAGACAAAAACTGTTAAAAGAGACAAATAAGGTCAGTATACAATGATAAAAGGGGTCGATTCAACAAGAGGATATAGTCATTCTAAGTATATATGCACCCAACACTGGCACACCCAGATATATAAAGCAAATATTTTCAGAGCTCAAGAGAGAGAGCCCAATGTTGGAGATCTCAATATACCCTTTCAACATTGGACAGATCATCTAGACAGAAAATCAATAAAGAAACACTGGTATTAATTTGCACTATAGACCATAAACTTAATATATATTTACAGATAATTTAATTCAATAGCTGCAGAATACATATTTTTCTCCTCTGTTCATGGATCATCCTCAAGGATTAACCATGCATAAGGTGAAAAAAAGTCTTAAAAATTAAAGTACATTAGAATCATAGAAATCATTTTCTCTGATTTTTGTAAATAAAACCAGATGGAACCAGAGGAACACTGGAAACTCTATGAAGACATAAAATAGTGTGCTCCTGAATGACTAGTGGGCCAAGGAAGAACTTAAGTAGGAAATTAAACAATTTCTTAAAAGGAATTAAAATGAAAACAACATACAAAGTACTATGAGATACTGAACAAGCAGTAGTAAGAAGAAAGTTTATAGCAATTAGTGCCAACATCAAAAAAGTAGAAAAGTTTCAATAAATAAACTACTGATGCATCTTAAAGAACAAGAAAAACAAGAACAAAGCAAACCTAAAATTAATAGGAATATAACATAGTAAATACCAGAGAATAAATAATTGAAACTGAAAGAAAAATAATACAAAATGTCTATGCCCCCAAACTCTTTCTATGAGGCTTGTATTACTCTGGGAACAAAACCAGAAAAAGACAAAACAATGGAAAGAAAACTATAATCTAATGTGTATAATAACATACATACATACAAAAATTCTCAGCAAAATATTAGCAACCTGATTACAATAACACATTGAAAACATTATTCATCATGAGAAAGGAATTTCTATTTCAGGGATTCAAGTATGTTTCAACATACTAAAATCAATCAGTAGGCTGTAGCATATCAACAGAACGAAGGACAAAAATCGTATGACCATTTCAACTGACGCCAAAATAGCATTTTATAAAGTTCAACATCCCTTAATGAAAAATATCTCAAAAAACTGGGTATGGCAGGAAGATACTAGAACATAATAAAATCCATATGTGACAGACATATAGCTAGTATAATTCTGAATGAGGAAAAACTGAAAGCCTTGTCTCTAAGATCTAAAACAAAGCAAAGATGCCTACGTTTGTCACTCTTAATTAATATAGTACTGGTCATTCAAGCTAAAGTAATCAGACAAGATACCGAAATAAAAGTCATTAAAATTGGAATGGAGTGGGTGATATGATCTTATATCTAGAAAATTTAAAGACTAGAAAAATATTAGTACAGATGAAGAAATTCAGTAAAGTTGCAGGATGAAAAGTTACATGCAAAAGTTAGTATCATTTCCACGTGCCAAGAGCAAACAACTGAAACCAAGAAAATAATCTCATTTATAATATCTAAAAATAAAATGAAATATCTAGGAATAAACTTATTTTTAATTATTTAACAAATCATAACTTTGTACATTAATGCATTTATGGAGTACAATGTGCTGATGTGAAAGCTTACAGTGTAGAATGCTTACATCTAACTGATTAACATACCATCTCCTTGCTTACTTATATGTTGTGATAAGATATTTATACTCCATTTTTAATAGTTTTTAAATGTATCATTGCATTATGCACATTAGATGAGGTCCCCCCAGATCCCCTTCCTCCTCGTGGATTCTCCTCCTGCCCTCTCCTTCCTCTTCACTCCTTCTTTCTGGACTCTAGTTATGTGTTACCTTTCCTATGATTGTGTAGGTGATTAAATATTGATTTCATAATAGTATTGAGTACATTCGATACTTTTTTTTTCCATTCTTAAGTTACTTTTCTAAGAATAATATGTTCTAGATTCATCCAGGTAAACATAAAAGATGTGAAGTCTCCATCTTTTTATGGCTGCATAGTATTCCATGGTGTACATATACCACAATTTGTTAATCCATTCATGGCTTGATGGGCATTTGGACTACTTCCATGACTTTGAAATTGTGAATTGGGCTGCAATAAAAATTCTGGTGCAAATGTCTTTGTTGTGAAATGATTTTTGATCATCTGGGTATATGCCTAGTAGAGGAATTGCAGGATCAAATGGTAGGTTCACATTTAGTTCCCTGAGTATTCACCAAACTTCTTTCCAAAAAGGCCATATTAGCTTGTATTCCCACCAGCAGTATAGAAGTGTTCCCTTCTCTCCACATCCATGGCAACATCTGTAGTTTTGGGATTTTGTGATGTGGGTGAATCTTACTGGAGTTAGATGATATCTCAAAGTGGTTTTGCTATGCATTTCTCTGATGATTAAAGATGATGTGCATTTTTTCATGCGTTTGTAGGCCATGTGCTTGTCTTATACAGATAAGTTCCTTTTCATGTCTCTTGCCTACATAGAAATGGGGTTATTTGTCCTTTTCTTATTGATTAGTTTGAGTTCTCTGTAGATTCTAGTTATCAGACATTTGTCACATGCATAACCTGCAAATATCTTTTCTCATTCTGTAAGCTGTCTACTTGCCTTATTTACCTTGCTCTTGACTGTGCAGAAGCATTTCAGTTTGATCAGATACCAATAATATATTTTGGTGTTCCTTTAACTGCCAGGGGTTTCCTCCTCATAAAAAATTCTCTCAGGCCAATTTCTTCAAGCATTTCCCCTGCATGCTCTTCTAATATGTTTACAGTTTCCCATCTTAAGTTTAAATCTTTTATCCAGTAAGAATGAATCTTTGTTAATAGTGATAGATGAATCCAGTTTTGTTTTTCTACAGGTCTCCAGCACCATTTGTTAAATAAGGAATATTTCCCCAAGTGAATGTTTTGGACAGGCTTAACAAAGATCTAATGATGATAAGTGGCTGAGTTCATCTTTTGGTTATTTATTATATTCCATAAATCTGCCTCTATACTTTTGTGCCAGTACCACGCTGTTTTTATCACCATAGATTTACAGTATAGCCTGAAGTCTGGTAACGTGATACCTCCTAATTTGTTTTTATTTCTGAGTAATGTATTGGCTATTTCAGATTTTTTCTGATTCTGTATGAAAGGAAGCACTACTTTTTCAAGCTCCTTAAAGTATGACAATGGTGCTTTAATAGGGATTGCATTAAATCTGTAGATGGTTTTGGGTAGTATAGACATTTAACAATGTTGATTCTTCCCCACCATGAGCATGGTATATTTTTACATTTGTTAACATCTTCAGCTATTTCTTTTCTCAGAGTTTCATAGTTCTCTTTATAGATATCTTTCATGTCCTTTTTAAGGTAAATTCCCAAATATTTCATCTTCTTTGGGACTACTATTAAAGGAATAGAGTCCTGGACTGTTTCTTCAGCTTGACTATTGTTGGTATATATAAAAGCTACAGATTTGTAAGTATTGATTTTGTATCCTGAGATGCTGCTATAATATTTGATCACTTCTAAGAGTTTGAGTCCCTGGGGTTTTCCAGGTATAGGATGGTCTCATTTGTGAAGAGTGAGAGTTTCATCTTCTCCAACCCCATTTGAATACCTTTGATCCTCTTATTTTGCCTGATTGTGATTGCTGAGTCTTCCATTACTATGTTGAATAGCAGTGGAGACAATGGGCATCCTTGTTTAGTGCAGGAAGAAAGGGGACTGAAGACCCCATTCTTGGCAGAGGAAAGCACCCTCAGAAAAAGAGGAAATTTGAAAAGTAAGCTGAGTAAGTTGGAACAAAGAAAAGTCAGCTAGTTTACTTTTAAGCTAGCTATTGATAGCAAGCTTCATGCCTTTCTGAAATTGTAGCCTGTTGGGAATACAGCTTAAAAACACCAATGCTGGGTCTGTGAGCACTCTGAGGAAAAATGGCCAGAGAAGATACTATGACAAAGACCTAGAAAGATACATTAACTGGGTCATTTCCTGCCTAGTAAACAGGCAAAGCAGATACCCATTGTGGAGATTTGTATTTGCCTGGGGTAGAAATCAAGGGAGTAGCTCGAGCCCTGATATATGCACAAAAGAACTTATATCCCTTATCACAGAGGAAGATCCTCTGTGGTGGTGGGAGGAAAATTTCTCTCTCCTACCAATTCCTCAGAGGAAATTAATGCCAGTGGCATTTTACTCTACAGGCTATTAGTGGAGGTTAACACCTCCCTAGAAATCTATATGTCTGATCTCAATCTGAACGCTCTTCCATTACAAGTATCAGATTTCTGATTTCTGAAGGCTACTAAAACCCTTAAATAATAACACTAGAAGCAGATATACTCACTCAGAGAAACTGCTTGTGTCTTTGTTCCCTCCTGCATCTTCAATAAAAACAGAGTGGAGCACACACTCTGGGCCATTGCCTGAATCCCACAAATTAGTAATGGAATCCTGAGTTCCCACCTTCAATTCTATTCTGTGTCTCTTGTTTCTTTCTTTATTGTTGTTTCTAAGTTTATATTTCTTCAGTCAGTCTCAGCCAGTTCCACAGATCTTAGCAGACCCTGTCCCTGGGGCAGGACCCCTACAGTCTAGTTCCAAATCTGAGTGGAAATGTTTGCTATTTTATTCCATCCAGTATGATGTTGACTGTGAGTTTGCTGTATATGGTCTTTATCAGTTTCACAAATGACCCCTCTAAGCATATTTTCCTGAGTGTTCTGAAAGGATGCTGTATATTATCAACAGCTTTTTATGCATCAATTGAGAGAATCATATGGTCTTTGTTTTGTTTATGTATGTATCATACTTATGGATTTATGTATGTTGAACCAACCTTGTAATCCTGGGATAAAACCAACTTAATCATGGTGCATGATTTTTTTGATGTGTTGTTGAATTCTGTTTGCTAGGATCTTATTATTTTTGGATCAGTATTTTTTTTTATTTTTATTTTTTTTTTATTGAATGGTAACTATGTACATTAATGCACTTCTGGGGTACAGTGTGGGGTTTTCACATGCAATCCGAAATACTTCCAT
>CAUYQV010039215.1:0-13003 GCA_963574575.1 Galagoides demidoff | reverse complement strand
ACAGTAATTAATCAAGTCTCAGTGAGTTTTCCACCATTGTCCATCTACTGAGAACTTGGGGGTTTTGTGAAACTTGGGACTTTTTTCCTTGTACCTGAAGCTTGTTCTTGGCAACTCTAGGAGGAAGAAGGGGGCCTGGGAACATGTTCTCGGCCACCCTGGGGGGGGGGAGGGACTTGCTTTGTTCCTGGAGTCAACGGGTGGGGGGGGAGGGGGGAGAAGGGAGGAGGAGAGAAATGGGCTGGAGAGGGTGGGGGGAACAGGTGAGGGCTGGGGAACAGGAGTGGGCAGGGGAAAGAGGGCTGGGTTACAACACTTGATCATAAGTCAATGGAACACAGAGCAATGAAATACAAAGCAATAGAACCATATAGAGAACCCAGAAATGAAACCATAAATCTACAGTCTACTGATCTTTAACAAAGTTGACAAAAACATACAATGGGGAAAGACCACATTTTTTTTTAATAACTGGTACTGAGAAAATAAGTGTTACACGTGCAGGAGAATAAAACTGAAGCCATATCTCTCACCTTATACAAAAATCATTTCAAGACTTAAATTTTAGAAATGAAACTAGAAAAATCCTAAAAGACAACCTAGAGAAAACTCTTCTGGACTTCATTGCTGACTAAGAATTTATGATTATGATCTCAAAAACACAAGCAACAAGAAGAAAAATAGGCAAATAATAACTTACTTAAATTGAAGTTTCTGCACAGCAAAAAACAAAAACCAGCAGAGTAAATGGACAACCTATAAATGGGAGAAAATATTTGCAAACTATGCATCTAAAGAGGGATTAATATCCAGATTTTACCAGCAACTCGAACAACTAAACAACAATAGCAAGGACAAAAAATAACCTCCACCAAAAATGGGGGAAAGGATATGAATAGATATTTTTCTGAAGAAGGTTTCTTCTTTAAATGGCAAAAAAGCACATGAAAAAATGCTCTACATCACTAATCAACAGTTAAACAAATTAAAACTGGAGTGCAATATCATCTTACACCAGTCAAAATAGCTATTATTAAAAAGGGAAAATAAACAAACAAAAAGAAGATGCTGGCAACGATGAAGAAAACAGGGAATACGTATATACCTGTGAAAAAACAGTATAAGGTAGACAGCTCCAAACTTCCATCCTTCCACACACACACACAAAAAAAACACTGAATGAACAAGAATTATCCAAACCAACTTTATGTGAGATCTGAAATACTACAAAATTGATAGCAACCAAATGAATTCTGCAATAAGAAAAGACAACTTGTACGCAGTAGGAATGCTTTGTAGAGGTTTTGCTTCCTATCACTGCTCCTCTCTAGCTTGCCAACACTCTTACCATAGTGTTCCATATCCCCAGTACAGGACCTTAGACCCTGGTTGCATATGAAGTAGATATCTTATTTGAAAAGAATTATATTTTTATGTTCTAAGTGTCTAGGGTTGCCTGAAGGACTGTCATAAGGGACTTATGTTTTACCTAATTCATAACTCATACATTGTGAAAAAGTGATGGACTTTACTTGAAACCATTGTAAGGTAAAAAACAAACAAACAAACAAACTAAAAAAGTAATAGCCACCTGGGGCAAAAGAGTATGATTGAAACATACAATAGACCCCCTGAAAACTGGGAGTAAGAGCTATGGGAAGAAGTTCTTTGTGAGAAATAGAACACTCAAAAATATCCACATATGCTGGGGAATTTAAAAAGCCACATTCATGCCCAGATAAAATGCATTTATTAAAAAAAAACACCTGAGAAGACCCTAATATTACACATTTAACAAATCTCTAGGTTCAATGTAATCAGAGAGAAAAGGCTAAGATAGATTGTAAAATACCCTGGCTTAAGTTTTTTAAAAACTATCTCAGACTATCTGTAAATTCTGGAAGAAGTATATCTTTGCTAACTCCTGAGCCCAAGGAAATCTCTGTTAAAACACTAAAGAAATACTACCTATAAGAACTAATATTTCAATGAATATGCACATAAAGAAATACAATTTCTGCAAAATGGTTTAGAAAGTGATGAGAAAAATGGATGATTGTAGTCTTCAAAAATTAGAAATAATAAACCTTAAGGAGGCCAATGAATCTGGTTTCTAGAGTTACAATATTATAATAATTGAATGTACGCTTTTCAAATAAACAAAATCAAAAAGCCTACAAAGAAACAAGGAAGCATAAACTTTTTAATAGGAAAAAAATAGTTGGCAGAATTCATCCTTGATGAAACTCAAGATAGTGAAATTACTAGGTATAAAGTTTAAAACAACTATTTAAAATATGCTCAAGTAGCTAAAAGAAACCAGGAAAACAATACATGACAAAATGACAACACCAATACAGAAACAGGGATTACAGAAAAGCAATGAAATGCACATTTGAGAACTGAAAAGTATAGTAACTAAAATGAAAAATTCACCAGAGGTGTTAAATAGCATATTTGAGCCGGCAGAAAAAGAGAATTAGTGAACTTGAATATTGGACAAATGAAATTATCATATCTGAAGAGCAGAAAGAATAAAATGAACAAAAGTTAGCAGGACCTAATGGACCTATGGGACAGTATTAAGTAAGCAATCATAGTCATTATTACACTTCTAGAAGAAGAAAAGAAAAAGAAAGAGGCAGAAAGACCTATTTGAAGATATAATGGTTGAAAACTTAAATTGCTAAAAGACAAGCATCTAAGCTTCCAAGAAGCCCAATGAATGACACATAGAATAAAATAAAAGGTATCTGTATTGAGATACATCGTAATCCAACTTCTGAAATCCAAAGACAAAGAGAAAATCTTAAAAGCCATGAGAAAGAAGAAATATATTTTGTATAACGGATCATCAATAAGATAGTCAATTTCCCAGAATAAACTATGGAAGCCATAAGGTAGTAGGGTAATATTTAAAATATTTGGACAAAACAAAGAAAAACAAAACTAACAACAAAGAAAAACCTTTCAACTGAAAATTTTATATCAGGCAAAACGTTCTGTCAAAATTGATGAAGGCAAAGAGAAGCTGACACAGTCTGTTACCAGAAGACCTTCTCCATAAGAAAGGCTAAAGTTAGTCATTTAGTTTAAAATAAAAAGTCACTAGGTAATAACTTGATGATGTACAAAGAAATAAAGGTGTCTGGTAAAAATAGGTAAATGTCAAAGCCAGAATTATTGTATTTCTGATTTATGACTCAACTTTTTATTCCCTATATGATTTCAAAGACAAAAACATAAAAATAATTAAAAACTGATGTCATAGAGCATACAATATATAAACCTGTAATTTGTGACAATAACAACACAATAGAGGGCATGTGGAGCTATATAACAGCATAGATTTTTTTCACAAATGAGTGGGACTGCCAGGCTATTCACTGGATAATTTTTCCAGTTCCATGGCCTACTATGTGCTTTCATGCCAAAATATGAGATTTCGTTAGTGCCCAAAACATTTATTTTCCTTTCCTAATGTATGATAGTTTTGTGATACCTTTTATTCAGTATCTGCAAATAATTGTTTCATAAGATTTCATCCCATCTTATAATTTTTTTTTTTTAAGACAGAGTCTCACTTTGTCACTCTCAATAGAGTGTCATGACATCATAGCTTATAGCAATCTCCAGCTCTTGGGCTCAAGTGACTCTCTTGCCTCAGCCTCCCTAGTAGCTGGGACTACAGGCACCCACTGCAATGCCTGGGACTGGTTAATTTTACAGATGGGGTCTCGCTCTTGCTCAGGCTAGTCTCGAACCTGTGAGCTCAGGCAATCTGCCTGCCTCGACCTCACAGAGTGTCATTTTATTATTCTTAATAGTGGATAGTTGTTCTACCATAGTGCCTAAAACAGTAACTTTCCCCCCTTTTTAACATATACATATATGTGTGTGTGTATATATATGTTATGTATATATGTATATATGAGAGTTATATATGTAAGTATTTTAAAATGCACTTGAAAATTTAGTAATAGCTTAGAAATCATAATTTTTTTTGACCCTTTGCTTTTTCAGTGTATTCATTTTAATATACTGTTAACACATTCATCTTAAAGAATGTTCAGTTTGAAATAAGAAGCCAGTATTGTATATTTGAAATTTCTAGGAGTCATTTGTAAAAGTATTACTATTTTAAAAAATTATTTAAAATCATTTGTAATGATCCTAATTCTATTTTGTTTTGATGAACTCTAACTACAGTACAATTGCCAAGTCTAAGCTTTTGCCTCAATTTTTGTTTCTATTTGCCTCATTTTAAGAAACAACTTCCATAAACCTTCTTGGGGTTATAGCATCCATAACCATGAAAAACCTAATTAAAATGCAATAGCAACTTTTGCCAGGCTGCATTTTTCTTATCTTTTATGGAATTTGAAACATACTGTGCACACACATAAAAAATCCATATTATGAGAAAACATGCATTTGCCGTGGTGATTACTTTTTCAAAAAACAGTTTCTGGCAGCTGCAGGCACTTAACACTTTTTGTAAAATTTTCACAGCAATTTTGGTCTCATCAGAAATACAAAACTTAGGAGAAAGACAAGACGGTTGGCTACAGATATCATTTATCATTTACAGGACCTTCCTGGAGGGAAGGAAGGGTTTCAGATGAAGGAGAGGGGAGAAAGGACACAGCTCAGGTATAGGTCTGAGAAATCACAGAATCCTCCCAGAGGACAACTGCGAAGCAGAGAAGGAAGAGGAAAAGGGAAAAAGAAAAAGAACTCAATGAGAATCAAAGGCAGAGAGGCTTAGATCATAACAAAAAAGTAAGGCAGGGGATCACTTTCACCTTCCCACACTCATTTGGTGCTCAGTGGGCTAGCAAGTTACTTGAAAGCTTTTCAACCTCCACAATTCTAAGCATTGCAGCAACCATGGAATTTTGGGGAAAACCTGTGTGATTCAAGAACTTGGATAGTCTATGGATGATTCCCCTCCAAGGAGAATGAATCAAGAAGCCTGAGAACTGTATTTATTCCATTCAGACTCTAGTCCCCCCACCATGTCCCTCTCCTGCATACTGCAACTGACAGAGAAGTTTGAGCCTAGAATTTAGTGACTGGCTGCCTCTGCTCAGCTGGCACATCCACCAGTCTGAGGTTTTGGTGGAGAGTGTAGCACAAGCCTTTCCTCGAGTACATGCAGTGGACCCAAGGAACCCAATCTGTATCTGGGAGCTACTTGCCCACCAATGTTACTGGTAGCTCATACACTCAGCCTGGATTCTCTGCCTCCAGGACTCTAGCAGGTTGCCAGAGGACACAAAGGGGAGATTTGGGAGGTGGACTCAGGAGGCAAGGGAGTGCACATGGGTGGAACTAACAGGAAAATACAATGGAGGTTCCATATGTGGTGACTTGAGGCAATGCCCATCCCACACAGGAAACCTGTACTTTTGGAATAGAGTTGGCCCCCCAACAGGTAAGATCCCAGTCTGTGGAGCCGTAGCAACCAACTGGGGTGCATTCATACGCTGCTGTGCAACCAGGCATCAGAGTGCAGGGATAAAGCACAGGAAGTGTAGCTCACTCCAGATAGCCAGCTGAGGAATTATGAACCGTCCTTACTAACAATCATCCCTGTTTGTGCAACCTGCCTTGACAATTCTTCCAGCCACTCCTTCTAGCAGACTGGAAAATGAACTTTGAGCCCTGAGGAGGCTTTGAAAAGCCTTCTGCGCTCACCCAACCTAATCACACCCAGCCTCATATTTCCATCCACATCTGCTCAGGAAGAGCACTTGAATGTTCCAGGTAGTTACCTGAGGGACTAGAGCTTATTATAAGCAATAAATAACTTCTCTTCAGTTGGCTTTTTCCTGCAAGCATCAATCACTGACAAGGGAGAACAATATTGTAGCTCATTATGGCATCTACCAACTAAATTTTAAAAAAGAGTAGCTAATATTTACTCACAAGCATGACCTACCATATCAGAGATTAAGATAGGGGTCCCAGTGTAATTCACATTGCTGGGAAGAGGTAAAGACAGCAGCATCTTAAGGGTACACTTATTTTTAGTAAAGAAACCAAAGCTACAAGCAGCTTGATTTGTGATGGGTGTCCATCTTCCACTGCAGACCCGTAGGTTAATTGGGAAGCTGTTCAGAGTCTATGCAAAGACACCCAGCAGAGAGCAGGTTTTAGCCAAGATCTAGTGCCTGCCAATTCCAGATTACTGCAGGTGACACCATTCTGATCACTTTGGCTCATGGGACCAGATCTACTTGGGACCAGTCTTCCAGAAATAGCCTTGGCATCATCTCTGCTAGACTGGGGAGGGAACATACAGGGCCTATGACTGGGGACTGAGAATGTCTCCTCCCAAGCATGGGAGCCATCAAAGGGAAAGCTTCAGACAGCATAGGCACCACTTAGAAGCCTAGGGAAAGTTCTGTGAGTCCTTGGTGTGGAAAGACAACCTTAGCTAACCAGCAGCTCCAACATGCTTATGCAGACACTGGACAATTGAGACAATCCCCTGCCTCTTCATCTGAGCATCAGCAGTCCCTGTACTGGTAGAATAGCCCCCCATATGGGTGGATCTACCCCCCAAATCCCCAGGGCCAGTTCTGAAGTCCTCACAGTGTCAGAGTCCAAGACTCTGCCCATGTAGATCCAGGGTCCCTACTAGGCTTATGACTTCACCCCAAGACTCCAGAGTTGTGCCTGGGCTCTAAGACTCCACCTCTGAGTCCCCACAACTAAAAGCTATCAAAATCTGTTGGACAAAGTTAAAACATTTCTCAGGGGAAATTTTATAGCCTTAAATGCCTACATCAAAAACACCAAGAGATTACAAATTAACAACCTATTATCAAATCTCAAGGAACTAGGAAAAAAAAGGAACAAACCAAACCCAAAATCAGAAGAAAAGAAATAGCAAAAGTTTGAGCAGAACTATCTGACTTGGACAAAAAAATACAGAGTCAATGAAACAAAAATTTGTTTCTTTGCAAAGTGAAACAAAATTCACAGACCTCTTACTACATTGACACAAAAGAGAAAAGAATGGACCCAAATGAGATCAATCAGAATTGGAAACGGTTACATTATAACTGATACCACAGTAATACAAAACATCCTCCAATACTACTGAAATCTCTATGAACACAAAACAGAAAACATAGAGAAAATGGAAAAGTTCCTAGAAACACAGAACCTCTCAAGACTCAACCTGGAAGAAACAGAACACCTGAACAGACAAGTAAGGAACAGTGAAATTGAAATTAAAAAAAAAAAATCACAACAACAACAAAAAGGCCCAAACCAGATGGATTCATAGCTAAACGCTACAAATCCAACAAAGAAAACTTGGTAGCCACAATACAGGAATCATTCCATTGTATTGAGAAGAAAAGAATCTTCCTCAACTCAATTCTACAAAGCCAGTATTACCTTGATACCAAAGCCAGGAAATGTCACAACAACAACAAAAGAAAGTTGCATGCCAATATCCTTTATGAATATAGATGCAAAAATCTCAATAATATACTAGCAAACCAAATTGACCACTACATCAAAACAAACAAACAAACAAACAAAAGAAATGAATAATTCACCAAAACCAAGTGGATTTCATCCCAGGGATGCAAACATGGTTCAACCCATGTAAATCAATAAATTTGATTCATCATATAAACAGAAGCAAAAATGACTGTATAATCATCTCAATTGATGCTATAAAAGCATTCAGTAAAGTCCAGCACCCTTTCATGATAAAAACACTCAATAACCTAGGCATAGAAGAAATAATTCCCAGAATTATAGTTATATGTGCCAAACTTACAGGCAATATCATATTGAATGGAAAAGTTTGAAAGTATTCCCCGGAAAAACTGACGCAAGACAAGAAAAAAAATCTAGAGTGATTATATTACCAGATTTCAAATGAAACCACAAGGCTTTAGTAACAAAAACAGCACAGTATTGGTATCAAAATAAAAACATAGATCAATGTAACAGAACAGAGAAACCCAGATATAAACCAATCTACCTACAACCAACTGATCTTTGCAAAATGAACAACAATGTACCCTGGGGAAAAGAAGCTGGATTCAGTAAATGGTGCTGACAAAACTGGATGGTCACATGTAAAATAATAAAACATGACCCCTACCTGTCACCATTCACCAAAATTAATTGAAGATGAATAACATATTTAAATCTGAGGCATGAAACTATAATAATTCTAGAGGAAAATTCAGGAAAAGCTCTTCCAGATATCGGCCGGGGCAAGAAATTTATGACTAAAATCCAATAGCAATCATGACATCCACAAAAATTAATAAATGGGACTTGATTAAATGAAAGGCTTCTACAGAGCTAAGTAAACAGTCAACAGAGCAAATAAACAACCTGCAGTATGGGAGAAAATATACACAAATTATACATCTGATAAAGAGACAATATTAAGAATTTACAATGCAAGCAGAGCAGCAAAGAAAACAAGCAAACACCCCCTTAAACCAAGGGGCAAAAACATGAACAGAAACGTCTCAAAAGACTAAAGAGAAGTGGCCAATAAACGTAGGAAAAAAAATTTTCAACATCACTAATCATCAGGTCAATGAAAATTAAAACCACAATGAGATATCATTTTACCCCAATTAAAATGGCTTCTATTAAACCGTCCAAAAGAAAATACACACTGGTTAGGATGTGGAGAGAAAGGAAGACTTATTCACTATCAGTAAGACTGTAAATTAGTGTAACTCCTGTGGAAAACAGCATGGGGATTCCTCAAAGAACTAAAAGTAGACCTGGCATTTGATCTAGCAATCCCTCTGTTGGGTATCTACTTAAAAGAAAGGAAGACTTTTCAGCAAGAAGACACCTGTACTTGAATGTTTATTGTAGCACAATTCACAGTTCAAAGATGTGGAATCAACCAAAGTGCTCATCAATTCATCAGTGGATTAATACAATGTGATAGATAGATAGATATATATACATATATATGCACATACACACACACCATGGAGTAGTAATAATCCATAAAATAAGATGAATTACTACCTTTTGCAATAATCTCCTAAGTGAAGTATATGAAGAATGGAAAAACAAACACCACATGTAATCATTAAATTGGAACTAACCAACGAACATACCTTGGTACACAGAGCAGTAAAATTTAGTAGAAGTCAACTGGGACAAGAAGGAAGAAGAATGGTAAAAACCTACCTAATGTGTATAATGAATACTATTTGGGTGATGAGCATATGTACAGCTGAGATTCAAGCATTAGAAAATCAATCAATGTAACCTAAAGCATTTGTAACCCTTCACATTTTGAAATTACAAAAAAAAAAAAAAAGAAATACAAAACTTGCCTGGAAAGAAATTAGACTGGTTATTCAATAAACCTATCTGAAATTATATGTATGAAAGAATGTTTCCTTTAAAATTGGGTGCTAATTTTAAAGAATTTTACATTTATTTTTGAGATTCATCTTAAAAGGCAATCATATGCTTAACAACAACAACAAAGGTTACTATTTGCCAGGGACTATGTTGAACACTGGGGACATCACAGAACATAAATTGTAATCAGTCTCTGATTTTCATAGGATTTAGCTCAGCAAAAAGGGGAGATTTAAATGAATAAATAAGTCAACCTGATAAGTGATTCAATATGAGAAATGCTGTATGCCTGTGAAGCACACAGGAAAAAAATACCAATTCAAATCTCAGTAATCAGGGAAGAATTCCTACAGAGACAGCTGATTTAAGATCTGAAGCATGAGAAAGATGTTAGAAGTCAAAGAAATTAGACACAAGATGTGAAAATGTTACAGGCATAGGGAATACCATCCCCAAATTACTAGATGTGTAGAACACCAAGATACGTTTGAAAAACCATCAGTATCATTTGGTAGAAGAAGCAGGAATACCGTGACTGGAAAATGATGGGGCATGAAGCTGAAAAATGTCAGTATGCAAATCCTGGGTAACTCTTTATAGTTCAGGAAGAAATTTAGGTATCTTATATAGGAAATGGGGAGCATGATGTGATTTTTAGAAGAGAAGTGATTTGCTCTGAATTATATCTTCATTCAGAAATTATGATAGGTGAATAGAAAAAAATGCATTAGGAGTAGAGATAATGTGACAGATTAAGATGTATTAAGTTACATGAATGGATTTTTTAAGTGGGCATGATACGTGATAATGATGTCAGATTCTTCTTTTGGGCTACTGGATCCATAGTCTTCCCATCACTCAGCACTGAGAACATGGGGATAGAGGCAGTTTTATGTCAAAGAATTTATGAGATTAATTTGAGCCATTTTAAGATATTTTATGGACATTCAAATGAAGATATGCTGTAAATTTAGGAGAGGGAGTTGGAATGTGCACAGATGTTTGAGGAAGGCCACATTGTATTTTTCTTTCTTTTTTTTTGGCCAGAGCTGGGTTTGCACCAGCCACATCCAGCATATGGGGTTGGTGCCCTACTCCTTTGAGCCACAGGTGCCGCCCCCACAGTGTATTTGTTAATCAATGTCATTGGAGAGTGAGATGTTGTTTGAGAGTAAATAGAATCAAAATAGAAACAACAGGCCCAGCAATGATCCCTAAATTAACTCAATACTAAAGTATATGTAGAGGGAAACAGGAGTTCATTTTTTTTAATAAATTAAAATTTAGGAAAATCTTCAGTGATTTCTCTCCCCAATCTCATTTACTTGCCCTCTTTTCTTCCCATACACAGCCTCGATCATAATTTTTCCATGTAGAGTATTATTTTGTTGCATGTTATTTATTCGTTTTTTTAGTTTACAAAAAATTATATCAAACAATATATCTTTCTGAAACTTTCTTTTTCGCACATACTAGTGGTTATCATTTATTCTTGCTAATAAATATAGACCTGGTTCATTTATTTTATTTTAGCTTTTAAAATGTTTAGTTTATTTAATGTCACAAATTTGTTTTAACAGGTAAACCACTTTAACTTAAAAAAGAAAAAATGTAAGGGTGGCGCCGGTGGCTCAAAGGAGTAGGGTGCCAGCCCCTATGCCTGACATGGTGGGTTCAAACCCACCCCAGGCCAAAAACTGCAAAAAAATAAAATAAAAGGAAAGAAAGAAAAATTAACTGGTTAGTCAGGCATATACAGCTTTTTAGGGAGGAGCTTTTTGGGAGACTGGTTAACCAAAAGACAAGGTTAGCTGATAGTTCGTTTATTTCATTTGTACAAATATATAACGATTTCATTACCCATTCTTCTATACAGGATTTCTATTTTAACACTAACAAGAATATCACTGAAGTAAATATCTTTGTATTACCTTTTTGTATATATACATGCAAGAGTTTGGTTTTCCTGGGGTATATCATTAGAATTGGAGTTCTTGAGCCACAGGTATGTATATTTTAAATGTTTTTAGCTATTAAAATTTCTTTTCCATATAATCTGTGTCATTTTTTATTTCCACCACTTTAGAACTGTTTATGGCACTGGATTGTCTAGAATACGGTGTAATTTGCTGCATCTCAATTGAAACACAGAACACTTCTCACATCTATTCCCCCCACTTAAATTGTCCCAATCATAATCATTTTATGCTTTCAAAAAGGCATTTGCCATCAGGTTTCTGTCCAATAACATGATATTCTAAAAGAGTCACGGCCTTTTCTCAATCCATCTTTTCAACATCATTCTCTCAGCTTCCAGGTAAGCAGGTTAAGTATTCAATCTGATTGGAGTGAGGTGGGATAAGAGCACTGTTCATGACTTTGAACCCTTAAGAGGAAGACTCCTCAGAGCAATAGTATTTCTTTAAATAAGGAAAGGCAAAAAATGACCCAAGTCAAGGGAGAAGATGAAAGCTAAAAATGAAAAGAGTGATGCAGTTAGAATCTGGAAACTTGAGACTGGAAAAGTGGGAAAATATGAGGCATAGAATAAATTAGGTGGATCTCGAATATATACTGAGAGCCAGTGCTGAAATACACTCTTCCTCTACAACTCAGGTCTCATCAGACTATTCGCAATTCTGCTACAACATTCTCCCTTTGGATTCCAATGGTCATATGACTAAGTCTATGTGCTTTTTCTCAATTTCTTTGCAATGTGAAACACTATTTACCCTTCAGAGACAAAGTCCCATGCTGCCTCTTCTCAGAAAAATTGTCTAATGTGATCTTGTGCTTATTCATGGTGTGTTCTATAATCTCTCTGAACATTTAATTTACAGGTATTTTAACTCATAGGTCAGCTGTGAGTTAAAGACATTACCAAATGTTCCAGACATTTCTATGACCACAGGTACCACTTAGAAGAGCTCCCCTCTTCAATCCAAACTCGGGTCATTTTTTTTTTTAAGTTTCACCTCCCTACCACTTCCTTATACGTAGTGCACCTCAATTTTAGCCTCTTCTATTTTTATTTCCCCAGTCTCATATTCCTCACCAGCTTCTATTTGAATGTTGAACCTCTACCCTTCTTCATTTTCTATATAAAATTTTGGTAGTCCTATACTATTTAGCTTTGGATTGACCCAGAAACTCCATGGGATGTATCTCTTCCTCAGCTCCATGCCTTACAACATCCTCTTCCCCCAGCTTAGGCTCCTGAGATTCTGTGAGCTAAGTTTCAGGGACTCTCCATGAGCAGGAAAAGATGATATGTATGGCATATGCAATATTCAATTAAAATTCACTAACTGATAGTGGAAAGTAAATTAAATTCCAGTTGTTAATTATTTTCTCAAAAATCAGTGAATTTCAGAAATGCCACAAATGAAAATAAGAGTAAATTAACATATGTTATAATATATATTGAACCAATATGTGCGACTGTGATTCAAATCTAAAAAAGGACATATGTTTAAATGCATTTTTTTTTTTTTTTTTTTTTTTGAGACAGAGCCTCAAGCTATCCCCCCGGGTAGAGTGCCATGGCATCACAGCTCATAGCAACCTCCAACTCCTGGGCTCAAGCGAGTCTCCTGCCTCTGCCTCCCAAGTAGCTGGGACCACA
>CAUYQV010039212.1:0-28578 GCA_963574575.1 Galagoides demidoff | reverse complement strand
GTTTTCCTGTAATGGGTTCTAAACCTTCTTTGGACGGCAGCAGTAGTTTTTAGTTCAACCCACCAAAAGACACTGTTTACTTTCTCTTCTAGTGAAGCCATGGGTCAACAGTGATTTTGAAAAATAAGTAATTTTCAAGTTGAATATGAAAGAGATTCTTCCAAAGTTAGTGTGTGGTGTGCTTTGAAAAGTCCTGAGGCCATTCTTTTTTGGAAGGTGTGCTGTTAATGGTGATAGCGATGTAGAAATGCTGCAAAATTACTTAATTCCTCAGCTTAAACAGTTGGGACTGACAGAGGAGGATACAGTGTTTCAACAGGACGATGCTTCTTGGCCTCCGTGTTCTTCAGATTCAACCCCATTGGGTTTCTTTTTATGGGGACATAACTAATTTTTATTCAAACAAACCTCGATCTTTAGAAGACTTGCAAGCTAGGATAAATGATGTGATTGCTGGTATTACTGAAAATCAGCTTGAAAATGTTTTCTGAGAACTGCAAAGTCTTATTACCCTTTGTCTTAGTAATGACGGTAGACATGTTAAAAATTAAAAAGAACAATATAAAATGTAAATGTTTCTTCTTTCTCAACCTTTTTACAGATTCTTCTATCATGTATACTTACAAAGTTACAACTATTTTAAATTGCACATGAACTTTATGGACACCCCGTACTGTATGAAATTAACACAATGTGATACAGAGACAAGATGTAAATGTGCACTGGTGCTGACAAACATGCATGATGTTGACTTGCCAAATTTTTCAATTTGTAAAAGATGCAGTATTTGAGAAGTGTGACAAAGCAAAGCACAATAATATGAGGTATGCCTGTAACCCTGGTATTTATCACACGTGATTCTGGTAGGTATTACATTTTTCTATTTTACAGATGAAAAACTCAAATTTCAGAGAGGAGAATGAGTTGTTTAAGAACATAGAGTAATTAAGTACCAGAGACAGGACTACATCATTAGCTCTGAAGTCTTTATTTTCCACGGAATACCCTCCCTATGCTTCCCTTTCACTACTTTGCCTCAAATTTTATAAAGAAACCTATGTTTGTATCACAGTTAAGTTATAAATAATTCCAAGCATGGTATTTTTTCCCTTTATCATGGAATTTAGTTCATCCTATTTAATGAGGACACAGAGAACCATACTAATGTCCGAAAAAAATGACAGAAAATGTCATAGAAATGCTTATAGAATTCACATAAAAGTAAAATATGAATTACCTCTCCACTCCCTTAAGGGACTAAGTAATAAATTAAGTTTCAGTCACCACTAGGAATGGTTGCACGCCACCTCCCTGAGACCATACAAATGCACCAGTTATCTGTAACTCAACTGCACCCTGTATGTTATAGAACAAAAAGAGAATGATTGAGCAACTTTTATACTTGCTAGTGATTCCAGTAATAAAAAGAAAGATAATCATCCATACACAGCACCACAACAGTCTTTCTCTGTTGCTTATTAATAATCATCACCCGACACTATCCTAATGGCTCACAGAGCTAATTGCAGCGACGTTCACCATTCTCTTTGATAAGCCCCACGACCCTGAGGAGGGTAGCATCTGTTAGATCTGACCTACCCCAGACATCAAGTGTGACACCTGGGCGTTTAGATAACTCAGCTGCGCACTATTTCAGCAGGTCCCCGCCTCTCTCCTCTCTCATCTGCACAGACCGACCGCAGGCAGCGGCCGTGTGTGCTCATTACCGAGCCTCACGCAGGCATGGTGGGGAGGGAAGGGGAGCTCGCTGCCTTCTTCCTGCCTGGACTCCCATTCTGGCCTTTTTTTTGTCTTTCACAGATTCCTTTGGGAAAAATAAAGCAATACCTTGTTTTCTGAATAAAAGGAAATTATTTGTAATCTTTTAAAAGCAAATTTGAATTTTAGTCAATTTTTCTAACAAAATGTTTGAGATTCAAAAGTTTCTCAAAAGGGAACTTCAGATTATATCCATGTCAAAATTAGTATAAGATAAAATATTTCCCTTGCCTTACTGAGAATGGCAAGCTCAATATAATGTGAAAATCAATTTTTGTAAGGGATTATTTTAACTAACCAATTGTATTTTAAGAAAAATTATGTGCTTATGAAGATGGAGAATACATACAAATATTTCATTAACTATTTCCTGGTGACTCTCAAGTATTAAATGTTTGCCTGACTTAAATACATTAAACTCCATGCATGGTAGACTACAGCTAACAACACATTATATTCTTGGAAAAGGTTAAGATAGCAGATATTAAATGGTCTCACTACACAATAGCAACTATATGAGGTGCTGCCTTTCATAATTAGCTGGATTCAAGCATTCCACAATGGGTATATACTTCAAAACCTCATGCTATACATTACAAATATATATAATTTTATATGTCCATTTAAAAAAACAAATACATTTGAAATTAAAAATTCAAGTCTATTTCTTTATAGTTTTTTCTAAAATCTTCCAATAATGTTCAGTGAATCAAATATATTCACCTAATGTTGTGTTGTCTGTCCTACTAGCACAACGTGAAAATGCCAGAAACTCCACTAAAGCTTTTGAGAAGTGGGTTCCCTTGATCTTGTCAACTCCGCAGGCAAGTAAGTCCCTCAAGCTTGTGCTGCCCATTCCTGGTGCTCCTAGAAAGCTCTGGATCCCCCATCATGTGATCATGTAGGTACTCACACAGCTATGTAGGCTCTCCCCACCTGGACTGGTTTCCTCCCTAGCCTGGCCGGGAAGCATGGAGTGCGCGCGCATGTGTGTATGTGTGAGTGTGTGTGTAAGGGAGAGACAGACTGAGGTGCTACTATAGGAGGTGCCTGAATTCATAGAGACACAGAGACATGGAGCTTAAGACAGAGAGAGAAAGATTGGTGGATTATACTAAGATTCCAATCAAAATCTATGATTTTATAGTTTCAAACTCAAAACCTGTTTTGCATGATAATATTTTGTTCCTAAGCAGACATACACTATGTAAAATTACCCTCAAATATGTATAGGCACTTTGCAAATATGGTAATATTACATCCAATTGTTTCACCAAGACACAGTCATGTCTTTTCTAAGCAATGTAAATGCCTTGTATTCTGTGTTCACAATTTAAAATGGAACTTAATTAAAAAGTCAATTTGAGCATGCACCCTCAGTATGGGTTTGATTGTTTATTGATTTGTAGGTTACATACAAGTATCAATATACTAGCATGCATATTACAAAATATACTAAAAAACCTAAGTATTGAAAGGGATGATGTCACTGAAATAAACACATTTTAAAAGGTATCTAAAGAGCAATAAGAACTGAAAATCAAGGAATTCCGAATTAAGAAAATAAAGAAAACAATGTTATCATGCACTTTTTCCCCAACCAAGTATTTACTAGAAGGCTGTGATCATTTTTATGCTAAAGGTTATTGTTTTGAACAAAAGCTTCATTTTTTTCCTTAGTGATACTTCTTGAGCTCAGTTTGTAAACATTTTCCATCTGTTTGCAACTAGTCCCTCAGATGACTGGCCAGGGTGTGTGCCTCAAAGTCTAAAGCATGACTGAAGACTTAAGTTCTCAGATAAAATGCAACAGAGCCTTTTATCACGGAAGCGCCACGTGCATCTGAAACTGTGCTCCAAGGATCCTTAGAATGCTGCTGCCTCACTCTCTTGCAGGAAAAGCACAGAAGGACGAATCAGGTATCACCTGCCGGGTGGGAAGCAGTTCATCAGGTGGGCCTTGGCCAGCAAGTGCTCCAACAAGTACCGGGTCTCAGCCACTCCACGCCAGACTCCCGTTGAGTGCTGGGGACACAGAGCGAATGTGACAGATAAAGTCCTTGTAAAATGTACATTCTAGTGGGGAAGATGGAGTGAACGACACAAAGCAGAGAATTTAGGGAGATTCATAGGTCAGTAGCCACAGTGCTATTTTAGGAGGCATCTAAACTCATCCAATTTCTGAGAGAAGATGCTCTTCAGGCCACTTCCCTGGGCCACAGTCGCAATGAGTTGAGTTTCAACACAGGGCAGAAGGTGGTCGTGACTCAGCAGTGCAGGGCTAGGCCAGGCAGGGCACCTACTAAGGGACAGAGAGCTGCCAGACACCGTCTCTCTGCTCCCTACACTCAGGCCCAGTTTCCCAAGACACCCAGCACAATGGAAGCTCCAGCAGTTGCATTAAATCCCTGTATGAGTAGCAATTAGACTGCCCTCAATGCCTCCATCTGATGAAAAAGGCCAAAAGTCCAGAAGAAAATGAAAGTTGAACTGTTCCTTCTTCCGCTTTGTCCCCAGCCGGGTTTAGGGGCATCTGCTCCAGTCAGTCCCTAGAAATTTGATGGTCCAGAGGTGACTCCTGAGCAAAAGGCCTCCCGGGACGGGTGAGTTAACATGGCTGCTGACCTGTGTGGAGCTTCTCCGTGCCCAGTGCTGCATGGGTGCTGGGACAGGCCACCCTACTTGACTCCTACCCTCTTCTTCAGCAACTGTATTCCATGCTCCAAAAGCCTCTTTCTATGCTTCTGGGACCCCAGAAACTAGCATGGCACTGTCAGGGGAGACTCAGCCTAATGGATGGAGGGCCTGATGTGTGAGCCAACACATAAAAGTCCTGAAAGACACCCCCCGCCCCCGCATCCAGCCCAAAGTCCCTGAAAGCCAGGCACCAGGTCAAGAGCCCACACTGTTTCTTCTGCCAACCCCCACAGAAAGCCTGGGACCCACCTCCTACCATATTCATATTTAAATCCTTTGAGTTGTTCAATTAAATAATCCTCACTCTCAATGCTTAGACATTATATGTAAATGAGGAGAAAGTGAGATGCTGCTCTTGTTTTAGAGGGGTTCACGGCCCCTGTCAGACTTCAGGCTATTTGGAGTTCTTCAAGTAGCTTCCCGCCTTAGGTAGGGGGCCAGAGAGTAGTGGTGGGGTATGGGGCATTCACGAACCCAGACAAAGGGCGACTAGAGTACAGCTTAATCCCTTTGCCTTCCCGGGCTCAAGGGGAAACTAAGGAAGAGGAAGAAGCCCCAAAGAAGAGCTGGCACACAGTGAGCTTGGGTGATGAGGAAAGCTCCCTTCTCCCGAAACTGTGCTCGTCATGGGAAATAGTCAGCAATTCTTTGTCTAAGAAAATAACCATTGCTGTTCAGAGTACCTGATTGGAAGTGAGGCATTTCTAAGTATTGAATAGCAATTTTTAAAGCATTGCACATTGGCAAACTCATTTAACAAACAGACAGAAAGAAAACCTACACATACAGCCATTTTTCACTCCCTCTATCCAATCTAAAAGGTATCCTATGATTCATTATAATCAGTAAATAAAAATTTTTTGTGCATTGTAGCAGGTACTTAGCAAAAGCACGCTCATTTACCTCACACAACTATATAAACGAGATATTAATACCCTCAATTTACAAATAAGGAAACAGAACTTCAGAGAAGATAAGTAATTTATCCAAGATTATCCTCCTAATAAGAGATAAAGCTGAAACTCAAGCATGAGTCTCTGTCATTGGAGAGCTTTCCCCCCTACTCAATACCAAACTAAGCCAACTGCCTAATTCCTGAGCTTCCCATGTGTTTCTCTGTGCTGGGGTGACACTCCCTGGGCTTTATCACAGTGTTTCCCACACTGGCAACTGGCTTTTGTTCGTCCAGCTGTGGCCAGACCCGGAAGAGTACCTCTCTCTAAGCACAGAAAGCCACACCCTTGGAGCCATCTGCTTATGCCGGGTTCAACAGGCACATCCTGCACATCCAGGCTAATGAGAGAGTCAAAATCATTTCTTTCATTGACTAAAGTTGCCAAAGTTCTGATGGAGTACACCAAATGAAACTCCATCCTGTGGACCCAAATTGTTTGGTGAGGCTCCTTTCTCACAGCGAATGCCCATCTATTAGACTCTCATTCTGGGCCAGTTTCAGGAGAAAGATTCATCCAGCTCTTGGAAAATTCAGAGGGACGTATCTGCCAGATGCTGGCCAAGTCAGCAGGGTTAGACTGAAGCCAGCAAGGCACCAGACGAAACCTTTACCGTCTGGAAGAGTGAGCACCAGGATTCCCAGGAGACAGTGGCCGTGCTTGCTGCTTCCCTCTGAGAATACAACAGTGTTATAGAATCAAGGAGCCCACGCCACTGTTTTTCTTTTCTGTTTTCTTATTTTATTTACTTATTTATTTATTTGAGACAGAGTCTCATTTTGTCACCCTCAGTAGAGTGTCATACATCACAGCTCACAGCACCCTCCAGCTCTTGGGCTTAGACAATTCTCTCACCTCAACCACCCGAGTAGCTGGGATTACAGGCGCCCGCCACCGACACCCAGCTATTTTTTTGTTGCAGTTTGGCCGGGGCCGGGTTCTAACCCAGCATCCTTGGTATATGGGGCTGGCGCCCTACTCACTGAGCCACAGGCACCACCCCTCTGTTTTCTTATTAAAGTACTATTTTATTATATGCCATTCTAATTCAGTGTAAGAACATTCATTCTTTCTTTGATAATTGCTTTCTAAAAAACTAAATCTATTGATCAAATAGTAAAAATATGTACCTAAATTTCTTAAAAATTCATTTATATTTGTTCCTTCCAAAACTTTTGACTTTTTTTGATATAGATGACAAATGCACTATATATAGATGACAAATGATTATATTGCTAAGGTATATTAACTATCAGATTAGTATTATTTGACTATTCGTTAACATAGCTTTTCAGCAAAATTTAACACTGTTTTTATGGGACAAAGTACAAAAAGTACAATATATACAACCCATAAAAACAGAAGTTAACAAAAAGCACACTTTTAGGGAAGAAGAAATCAAATAGTACAGATTATTCTCAACAAATGTCAATTATCCGATGAGTACCATGGACATTTTCTTTTAATTAAAAATATTGGATTTTATTAAATCTTCTATTAAAAAGTGCTGTTATAATTCCAAGGATATTTTGGTGAAATCTTGCCGTTAACTTACGCAAACATTGTTCTAGCTGCTTGGATATGGAATTAAAAATGCTGAAATAATTATTTCAGGTAGCTTCAGAAAGTCCGCAACGTGAGCTCATTCTGGAAGATAATTTCCTCACTATGTGTACTTGGCAGCTGGGCTCCCACATCGCACACTTCCAGGCTCCTTTCACACAGCCCTTGGCGCTCTGCCTGGAGAGATGGCAGGAGGCAAGGTTCACCCTTCTTTTCATATACTTGTAAAAAATCTTAGGTTGGTGCTAAACCTAAGATGAGTGCATTACTTGAAAAAGGCCGATACGTTACATTTTTCCTGAGACTAAATATTGACAACTCTAGGACTTAAACAGTACACTTGCCCAGGATTACGGATTTCAGGTACTTTGTATATCTTTATGATACTGTCCACTGCATTTTAACATTCTCCACTTGTCTTAACGCCGCCATTCATGATGTTTCTTTTGCACGTTATTGTCAGCTCATGAATGAGTTTCTTGGGTGTGCACTCTCTTCTCATGGCTGAGGCATGGAAGGAAAGCAATATGCCTAAAACCTTTCATACAAAGAACTCTCTTGCATTTGAGATCTGCATTCTAGTTACTATTCATCTTCAAAGGTTACAGTGCCATCATGTCTGCTCAGGCCAGAGGGCCTCACAATCCAGGCCTTGCTGACCACACAGAGCTGGCCAGTAGGTCAAGGATTCACTGCTTTCACAAGTCGGTGGTGGTGGGGCTACCAGTGTGTGCTCCTCACAGGTGACCATCCACCTATGTATGAGCTGCTGTAGCCATTCTCCTGCTCCCATCTTCCTGCTTTAGTGACTCCATTGTACCTCTGATTCTGTCTTGACTTAATCCTCCCTTTGCTCAAATCTAGTCCAGCAGATCCACATTCCTGTTCTGGCAAAAGACAGTGTACTGTCACTTAGAATACAATAATGTATAAAGCATTTATGGGTGAACCAGGCAAACCACTGCCATTAATAACAACAAAGCACGTCGTCCAACATTTGTCCGACATTTGTGACAGGGTGGACATAGTCACTATTTCTAAGTCCTTCATTTGGTCTAATGCCTAATACTATATTGATGTCAACCTGTAAGCTCCTTGATATAATTTTCTACATCTTATGGACTCAGCTGATCATTGCTAAAATAAAAGAATTCTATTAAAATTTGCTCTTTATGTCTATTACCTGAAAAGATATTTGTATCTGAAAATGTACCTTTGATTTTGATTTAAATATGTCAACATGTATGTTTGTTTCAGGATCATATCTCATCCAGAGTCACTGCTGACCTGCCTCTGACTGTCCATATGGTCCAGCATCTTGACACTTTGAAGATGAAGGTACCATCACACAGCAGTTCTGGGAATGCTGGCTCAGGCTCTGCCTGTGCCTTCCCTAAGAATCCTCTTTTCACTCAAGCTGGCTCCGGTATTCAGATGACTGTATGGCAGAATCAAGTGCTAAAGGGAACCAGATAACCTGGGGACACGAGGTGAGGCTGGGAGATTCTGAGATGACAGGAAAGACCTTCTAAGCTTTGTACTGAACCCATAAAGATGAATCCCTGAGCGAGACCATAGAGATGCACTTTTACGTACACAATCTTATTTACTCCCACGTGACACTATAGACCCATTTAACTGAAATGTCACAATATAGAATCTAGACAATCTATGAAGTCCTTAAATTAGCTGGAGGCCTTCAACAGGGCACCATGGAGAGAATAAATGACAAGATTTTACATACAAAACATCTTTATTTTGAGATGTATGCTTTTGTTTACTTAAAATCGTGGTATGACCCCAGGGACATAATAAATGCCATATTTTTTTCCTCCTAGAAAACAGTTAAAATAGTTAGGTTTCCTCCTAGAATCCACTTTACTACAACTTAGAAAATAATCCCTTAAAAACACTTTAAGAAGTGTTTCATGAAAATTAAATTTATCTCTTAGGAAGTAATCCTTTAAAAACACTTTTAAAAATATTTAATTAAATTTATCTGGGAATTAAGATTAAAAATTATTGGTTGCTCACTAAACCATATTTTTTTTTGGACATGACTACATGGTCATTTTGATTACCAAAGAATTATGAAATAAGGAAGTTTATTTGTAAACCTTTTGAAATCTTTTAATATAGTCAATATTATGTCAAAAGTACATTTTTATATGCAGTTGTTAGCAAAATCATCATATATTTCATAAGCTTTCAATATAAATTTTCCTTCACTGTAGTAACTTAAAATCTAGTTTATATTTCCTGTTTTTCCATAATATTAACACAATTTTTTACATATGTGAGGAATAATTTCTTGAAACCTAATGTTAAGAACATATTTGCTTATAATACTTTTTTCCATTTAGGACCATAGGCCTTAGGTAGTTCAGACAAGGTTTAATTCCAAAAGGTCCTCTGCTACTCTAGGGCGTTACCTTCCAAGTAAGATAGAGTTTTGCTTTCCCTTAGAAAGATCTGGGCCAAAAACGAATACTTAATTCTATGAGTTTCAAGTGTGATACAGAAATATGTATTCCTCTAAATTATCCTTAGCATGGAGTTACTACTGACTAAAATGTTTTTAAGGTTAACTGAGTACTCAGTGGAGTCCTAACAGATCCACTTAGTCATCACCACAAGACAATCTACATAGCTGCAGTCTATGAAGGGCGACCTTTTCTTTTTTCTTTATGGATAGAATATTTGGAACTCTGAAAACAAGCCATCATAGTGCCATCGTAGACAAAAGTCTTCCCTGTAGAAACGTTGTTTCATATAAACATGAAAGTCTTCCCTGTAGAAATGATAACATTTCTGATTTACCCCAAAACCTTATCTCACAAAGTCCCAGTGAAATATATTAATTTTGCTTTTCCAAAAAACCCCTGCACATTATTACTTTTCTAAGAACTCTATAAGGCGGTGTAAATTCTGCACCCAATAAATGCAGCCCATCACTTTATCAGAGAAATAGAAAAGCAGCCTATAAATATTACTGTGGTTAGGATAAACACTTTTAAATATTCATTATGTTTGAAGTTTAATAAAATTCATTTGCACCCATTTTCCCAGTGTAATTAATTGGACACTGGATGCTACATGTGGCCCTGTAATGTTGGCACGAATGCCAGTGGTGCTTTATTTGCCTTAATGCCTGTTTGCAGTGGAAAGCTAACAAAGCACTACCTGAATTTGAGGGTGTTGAGCCACCATTTAAAAGATTTATTATCTCAAGATCACCTAAGTAATTTCATTACTATAGAAAGAGATGTCCCCTGATGAGGCATCTAGGACCATTCTGTGATAGCCAGTCTTCAAAGCACACCTCAGTGATGCACGGCTCAGCTCTAGGAATTCACATTTTTTTATAATCCCTTATCAGATAGAATTATGGTTGGCCTTTTGTGATCAATAATACAATATGGGGCTCCAATAATGTGTGTAAATTTAAGGCTAAACCATAAAAAGCAATGTAGCTTCCCCTTGAATCTCTGGATGTTCAAGTCTAAGGGCAGCCAGTCATCTTGCCAAAGGGACATAGAAACTACCCTGAAAATCCCAAATAAACCAAATAAAGAAGAACTGAGGGCCTCAGCCAATAGCCAGCACCAATTAGCTACAGGTACATTAGAAGTGGATCCTCTAGCTCTAGTCAAGTCTTCCGACGTCTATGTCCCACCAACACTGCATGAGACACCCAAGTCAAGAATTTGCCCAGCAGTCCTTCCAAAATTCCAGACTCACAGTAACCACGAAAGATAATACATGACTATCGTTTGAGGCTATAAATCTTGGAACAATTTGTTATGCAGCCATAGAAATGAATACAAGCCCAAAGTTACATGAAAGTCTCCTTTATTTGCTCATATTTGTACAAAAGGCAATGAGGAAAATTCATGTGTCAAATACCCACTGTTACTTGGACTTGTGAGGTTGAGCAACTCAGATGTCAAGGGTACATCTCTTAAATATGTAATCCAGAGTTAAGAGCTGGCTCTCACATCTAGTCTGTCCAGCTAGGCAGACATGTGAGAACATTATAATCTAAGACCTGGGTTATTAACACTTTGTCAAACACAGCATCATCCAGTGTAACGACTGTCTTGCTCACCAGACTCTGAGTCTAGTGGACACTGCGCTGTATCCATTACATCAAATATCAGTCCTGCTCTATAGTGAGTGCTCATTGAACAAATGATTGTTTCATACGTTAATAATTAAATAGAGACAAAGATAACTGAAGCATTAGATAAAGTCATGAGTTTGGGAAAAAGCCTTAATTTCAGTTAAGAGTCATTGGTGCAAAGCTTTTCTTTTCACCTTCAGGCAGTTTCCAGCAGGCTATTGGGCTATTTTCCTTGTATATGTACTGAACTGGGTGATCTTATAGAAGAGCTTAAGAATGTTTGAAAAGGGAAAGTTTATTTGAAACGACAAGTGACACAAGGCTTCAGAGTGTTTCAGAATGTCGTGATAGTCTTTGAGCAAAGGCTGCAGCCATCTTGAGTACTCGTCCTCCTGTCTCTGAGGCATACAGGATATTGGGCTAGCTTGTTGTTGGGCAGGCAGGTTACTATTTATGGCTAATGAGGTGTGAGTGGAACAATGGCTGTCATCTCCTACCAAAGCATAAGATGTAAGAGCTCAAGAGTTCTGTTTCCCCTGCCTTGTTGATCGTGGGAACACATCAAGGTGGGCCTGAGGGACAGCATCAATCAGACCCATGTTGGACTTGTACCTAATGCAAAAAATAAACCTTTGGTTGTGTTAAGCCGTGGGGATATGCATGTATTTGTTACAGCAACACTGCTTTTTTTTTATGCTGACTGACAGACAAAGGCCAGCACAGGATCTATCATCGTCTTCCAAAAAGTATATAAGTATATACACATAGACGCACACACATATTAACAAGGCAATCATATTTAGTGTGTTTTTACTTGTCCATAACTCTTTCTTTCCTCCCACCCTCCCTTTTTTAAATAAGAGAAACTTCACTGGCTTCTGAGAAACCACAATTCTGCTATATTCAGACCATATGGCTCAAGTAAGGATAACACAGCCCTTACACACACACACATACAAAGGAATAGGTGTTGATTAGGGTATAATCCACACATTACATCCCAATGGCCTGAGTGGCAGAGGTAGGACCTGGGATGCAACCTAAGACAGTCCAGTAAGGGTTATTCCAATGACATTTGCCAGAAGGATTTGCCCCCTCTCTCTGTTTCCACTAGGCTTGCTAAACTGGTAGAATGTAAGCCTGAAGCTTATGGTGGCCTTTCTGTCACCAAGAAGATGCAGCCTGCTTAATGAACTAAACTCAGAAAGAATTGCTTAATTATCGTTGAATAATTCAGTGAATTCTCTTTATTAGCAACTGTTCAAGAAGTTAAGAAAAAGAATCAAACTCAGGAAGATTGAGGGACAAATTTGAGATGAATGAATCTAGTTTGAGTACCTAGATAAAGTCATGTCCTAGGCCAATGTTAATGCCAAATGGAAATCACAGAATACAGCAAAAGCACTGATCATGAAACAGTATGAACTACATCAATGTTCGGAGGAAAAAATCCTAGTCTTGAAAAGTATTACAAAAAATAAGGAATAAAAATATTGTGCCCATATCAAGCTATGATAAAAGAAGATGGAACTATGGTTAAACATATATGAACAAAATAACCCTAAAAAAAGTTAAAAAGAAATATTGAGATAAAATCAGAAATTGGTGCATTAACCACAAAGACAGCAAATAAGTTAAAAAGCTGGTTCATTACTAGGGGGAAAACCTATACAGATGCTCCTTGACTTGCAATGGGCTGTGCCCCATAAACTCATGGTTAAGACGAAAATATTATAAATTGAAAATGAATTTAATACATCTAACCTACCAACCATCACAGCTTAGCCTAGCCTACTTTAAATGTGTTCAGACACAACAGCCTATGGTTGGGCAAAAGCATTTCACAAAAAGCCTATTTTATAATCAAGTGTTGAATATCTCACGTAATTTATCAAATATTGCATTGAAAGTGAAAAGCAGAATCATCATACAGCTTCTGGAAGGAAGATGTCTCTGAATGTACACTGCTTTTTCACCATCACGGACTTGAAAAATCATAAGTTGAGCCATTGTAAGTGGAGCATCTGGAATCAATAAACTATAAACTTTGAGCTGATATAAACAAAGAAAAATGAAAATAAGGACGAGTGGCAGATATGAAGATAATAGGAACTTGTTAGTAGAAGCAACTACTTTGCACAATTCTTTGTAAATTAATAACGTGAATTAAATGAACAACCGCATCAGAAAACAGAATTTATCAAAACTGAGTCAAGAGACAAAATCTAAACAGACCAACTTCCATAGAGGTAAAAATTTTTGATTTGACAAATTTTTAAACCAGGTTTAAGCAAGCTTTAGAAATCATTCTGAGTATTTCAAACAACCATGTCTTTCCCAACGAGCAGCATCATTCCACGTTTTCCACCATGTACAGGCACAGAGAGCTGAGGGAACTACCGTCCACTCCTACTGTCCTGCAAAAGGGGCAGGCTGTGTCCCCTTCCTGTGTCTACTCACTGTTGTCCTTCCCCCTCTCACTCTGGAGGACACTGGCCTTAATTCATTGCCTTGGGGTATAAGACTCGTTAGGGCGGAGGAGGGGAGCATCAAAATAACATCTTAAAAAACGTGTGTCCACTCCACTGCCTTTATTTGGCCAAAGCACTATACAGCAAAGCACGAACGGCAGGGGGCTGTGTCTCTTCCCTTCCAGTGTGAATATTTCTACTAAGAAATAGGGATATTTGGGCCAGCATTGGATGTTTTGAATGCAGAAACCCGTGATGACCTCGTACAGTCTCAAACTTTAAATACCATCTGGATCATACTCCCAGATTCCTGTCTTCCCCCCTTGCTCTACTCTCAACATCACAGGCAGAATTCTCCTTCTCAGCACTGGTACAGAGCATGTCAGTAAAGTGAGATGCTTCAGCTCCTCACAGGGCTCAGCACCATCTGGCCCCTTCATCTCTCAGAGCCTGGCTGCAGCTTTCCCGCCTGCCCACTCCAGCCTCCATGGCCTCATCTCAGGCATCGGCCTCCCCTGGACCTTTGATCTTGCTGCTCCTTTTACCTGACCGCTCTCCCCCAGCCTGGCTCCCTCACCCGGCAGCTCCTTCCTCAGACGCCTTCTTGCAACGCAGTCCACCCACATCACCTTATTTAAAACTGTACCATCCACTTCCTATCCCCAGCATGTTTTATTTTTATCTATAGAATATATCACCATCTGAAATACTATGTGTGTATTCTGTGGATTTATTTTGTCAGTTATCAGCCTTTCCCCTTTAAAAGGATGTTCTAGGAGGGATGGATGGCTGTTTGCCACTGTGGCTGCAGAAGTGACCCCAGTGCCTTGTCTAAGGCTCTGATTAGTGTAAACACCTAATTGGAGCTCAAAAATAGTTATTTGAGAAACACAGAATGATTATATTCCTAGATTCAGGGTTGTGGGGAGAGAGGAGCAGACATGGTGCCTGAGGGCAGCAATGGACCCCGTCCCAAGGCAGCTGCGACCTTTGGATGGGATGGGAGGGTGTAGAGGGAATGGAACCGTAATGCCATGGCCTAGGACAATGTGTCAGGTTTTGTTGAAAGAAGGCAAATGTTAGAGGAACCTTAACCACTGCACAAAACTGAGAGCAGAGGACCTGGGGAGAATTGGAAGAAGGTCCTGAGATGCTGCTCAGAGAACAGCAGGCTGGGTACTGCCTTAGCCACTTGTGGCCAGTGTGGGTGTCCTTGCTTTATTCAAAAACCTACACAATTTTTACTTCTCTTTGTTCTCTACCTCAAACTCCTGGTGGCCAAGGCTCCACTGTTTTTTCATGGCATCAAACCACACCACCCACCACATCAGGGTGCCCAGTATTCTGGCAGGTGTCCCCTTTGTGATGGATTGAGTAAAGACCGGTTGGTAATTTGCTGTTTCATTCATCAGTTTAGAAATAACCACTCATGAGCAAAGAGTCCAGTGCTTCCTCCCAGGGATACCAGGAAACTGCAAATACTTTAAGAGTCAGTTTAGTACAGACACATTTTGAAATATGGCAAAGGTTGGAAACCAACACTTGAGGTTTTTTTTTTTTTAAGTGGATATATAAAAACACAGGGTCATGAAGTATCATTAGCAGTAGAGAATCAAATGCTTTTCTTCATAGGTAGCCATATAAATAAACTAGAATTAAAACCAAGGACTAGCCTCCATTATTAACGTAAGAAGTGTCAGTTTGGGGTTAGATAAACAACACCGTCCCTTAGAGAGAGTAACACAAATGTTGCAGAATATGCCGGCACATGGGGTGCCCTTCCAGGTGAGCTCAGGCACTTTTAAAACCTTTAAAAGACAACTCAGAAAGGGACAAGGCATCCTGTTTTGACACTTGTCTATATTCCAAGAGACATCAGTTATTACTTCCTAAACTGATTAAGCCTCTAGTTATAAGCTAGATATCCTATTTTCATAATCCTATTTTCATAATATTCTCACATAAAACAAACAGCTTTCCAAAAACAGATCTTCGCCTAGTCAGAGCTTCTCTACCGAGACCAAGCACCAGATCCACCTGCGCAGGCCTTCCTAAGTCTTCCTCAAGCATGTTTTCACTTTGGTATAAACCTGAAGGTACAGTAAATAATCATTTGAAGGTCTATGGTCAAGGCTTTGAAGATTAAAAACTAAAAGAAGAAGAAGATAAACTCTGCTCTCAAGGATCATCTACCAATGATGATCAATAGTTGATGGTACATAGTGACACCAGGTGTTACAGACTGAATCAGGTACCCTCTTCACGTTCATATGCTGAAGTCCTAACCCCCAGTACCTCAGTGTGCTACATTGAAGGACAAGGCCTATAAAGAAGTTTAATTAAAGTGAGGTCATCAGGGTGGACCCAAACCCAGTATGACTGGTGTCCTCAGAAGAAGAGGAGGTTAGGGCACAGGAGAGACACTGGGGACGGGGAGCACCAAGGAAGGACCAAGGGAGGAAGCAGCAAGAAGACTCCTCCTGCAGGCCAGAGGGGAGACCTCAGGAGAAAGCAGACACCTGCAGGCCAGAGGGGAGGCCTCAGGAGAAAGCAGAGTCCTGCAGGCCAGCAGGGAGGCCTCAGGAGAAAGCAGAGTCCTGCAGGCCAGAGGGGAGGCCTCAGGAGAAAGCAGAGTCCTGCAGGCCAGCAGGGAGGCCTCAGGAGAAAGCAGACACCTGCAGGCCAGAGGGGAGGCCTCAGGAGAAAGCAGAGTCCTGCAGGCCAGAAGGGAGGCCTCAGTAGAAAGCAGACCTGCCCACACCTGGGTCACAGACTTCTAGACCCCAGAACCAGGAGAAATAAGTTTCTATTGTTGAGACTACCCGCTTTGTGGTGTTCTGTTATGGTGGTCCTCGCAAACTAACGTGCTAGGTATTACAGACATAAGGGACATGGGGACAGTAGGCAAGCAGGGTAACTGACTCTCCACAGTGGGCTCAACATCCAGCACAGTGAGCGGGAACCAGGATCACACAAATAACATCACTGTCCCTGAGGTATAAATCTTACCAAAGTCACCCTAATGACAGCTGTAGTTTAGCAAGAACTTTCTATATGCCAGGCATGAACCTGAGCCTGCTGTCTGCATTTACTTGTTCAACCTCCACTCCAACTGTAGAGTATCACTGCCATTATTATTTCAAACTTACAGATGTGGACACTAAAAATAGAAGTGAAATTCTGACCTTTGCCAAAACCAGACAGAAGAGGTGGAGTTCTAATCCAGATAGCAAAGAAAGTTCAGTGTGAATTTTTATTGTAGAGAAACATACTGTTCTACTATAAATCTTCCACAAATACAATGAAGAATGGGTTCCACAAAACAGACTAACTACACAACATTTCCTGGCTACATTGGACCTTTTTGTTTCCATGAATCAGTGCAGCAAATATTCTAAGAAACATAATTTCTTAATTATCGATCTAGTTGTGCCTTTATAATAAGCACTGCGACTATACCGCATGGTGCTGGAGTCACTCTGTTGAATCTAAGCAAACTAACACTAATAGTTTACTCCCCACCCAGGCACTGGGAACCGTTTGTTTGGGAAAAGATTCAAGCACACTGTCCACCATCAAAGTTTCAGGTAGCCAAGGTCAGTCTCTCCAGCCCTGCCAGCTGCTCTCCAGCCCTTCCACACGGCTGCCCCAGACTTCCAAGGCAACGGTTCCTAAGGCCGACCATCTAAAAATAAAGTAGGAGGCACCTTCACTCCCCTCCCTCCCTCTTCAACCCCAGTATTTTTATTTTGTAAATCTGGAATGTTTCCAGAAAGCTATCTTCAAAGTTTTATAGTGATTTTGATTCACTGCCAAGTTTGAGAACCATGATAATGTTGACCAAAAACTGTGGTTTTTCCAAGACACATCAAACTTTAATTATTTGTGCTGACATTTATTAGATCATGTCATCTAATTTAGGACTGGAGAGAGCCATTTATTTATATTCCCACACAGACTTATCCTTACCCACTTCCAAAGTGCCTCAGATTTCCTAACTGCTCTGTTTCCTCATACCCTGTCCCTCACTCACTTAAAATACTTTAACAAAAGTTCTAGGATGTTGGCCTAATTAAAGTAGAGCTGCTAAGATGTGACTGAGGCTTCAGCTGAATACTGCCAAGAGTTTATTGGAATTTCAATAACTCTGAAATTAATCTCCAAATGGTAATGTCGTCCACAGAGGTTCAGCTATTAGACTTTCTGTTATTCCTGGTACAGTCAAAATTATTTTGAACTTAAGCCTTTTTCAAAGTTGTACAAAAAGGCTCTATTCGTCAGATAGTAGCTGTGGCCTCCCATATTGTGGAAGAAAATTTAATATAGTAATAAAATAAGCCTATTTATTACTATTACAAATGTCAAGTTCATTGTAGCTGATGTTTCAACCCAAGATCACTACCCATTAAAATCAAGCAACCAATAGCCTTTGAACTCACCATCTGATTTAATGTGTCAACCTCAATGCTTAAGAGTGTCAATCACAACTATCTTCCAGGTAATTGTCATGTGATTTTTATGTAACAAAGAACCAGATTTTAATTCTTATCACCTGCTAATCATGATAATTAAAATGTGAATGAAGGTTAATAACTGGCATGTGGCTAATGTGTGGATGAAATACAAAAGAAGATACTCTGCAATTTGGGGGCATCTTATTAGAGGAATCATTTTATTTCCTAAAATAGATGGTATAAAGAAAAATTACTCAAAATTTGAAATAAGGAAACAATTGACTAATTTATTTGTTAATATCATGCCAGAACATAAACTCTTACTAAATCTTCTGACTCTCTAGAGAAATGCAACTTTGTGAAACTTAACTATATTTTCTGTTCACTGGGGCCCAGATATTTTATACCTCTTAAAGTTTGGGTTCCTCTTAAAAAAAAAAAAAAAAGGATAAAATGAGATGACTAATACTTTTATCAGGTTGAAAAGATAACCAAAAGTTTATAGTTTTATTATCCTATTATCTCATAAGATAATAACCAGCATAATATCTAACTTAACATTTTAACATTCTTTATCTATGATTATATAAAATTCCTATGTTCAAATCCTCTTTTATACCCTACAATTCTACCATTCTACAGAATCCTACTGATTCCATCATTAATTAGTCATATAAAGATGCTGATAGTATCCCATTAGAAAAAAATCTAATACATGTACTAGTCAAAGCATCATTAAAAATCGAGAATTAAATGTTGCAACCATTGGCAGAAAAAGCTTGAAAAGAAAGATTTAGTGGTTAGCAAGGTGAAAATATGATTGCCAAAATAACATCTGTCAAAGTTGAACCAGTAATGTTGTAAAAATATAGATTAGTTCAAAGAATCATTCACAAAATGGCCTCAACATGACTGTGAGAGGAAGTACTGGAGGGGTATGTACTCTTGAAAACCAGGGGTAGGTCCATGTTTCAAGCAGAATAGGCAATTTGTAAATTGCGAAATCATTAAAGACCTTTGAACCACATGTTCTATCCACAATTTGCAAATATGCCAGTGCCCTGGACTAAAGGGAGAGTGAAGGGCAGGGACCATGATTCACGAATGAAGAGCTGGCTGTCAAGTCTCAGTCTGGCAAACACACTTCAGCATGGGAAGTTTAATTTTTGTAAACATCCACTATGTAGTAGATTATTATTTATATTTGAGCATAATCTAAATAACCTGGAAGCATCTGAAGTTTACGTCTCATCTTTACTGTGGACATAATCACCTATTCTTGCTTTAAGCAGCTCTCACTTTTACATAGTTTGTTTCTTGTTTGATAAAGGAATTATTATAATAAATTCTCTGCCTTTTCCTCCCCCTCCCCTTCCCCTCACTCTCCCTTTCCTCCTCTTCCTTCTTCCATCTCCCCTTTCTCTCTCTCTCCCCCTCTCCTTCTCCTCACTATTCTCTTCAACTTTTCCACCTGGGCTAAAATTTCTTTCACAGATAAAGGAATGACTTGACTAACAGGAAGGTGGACCTACTTTTGTGGTCTTCCTTCCTCTAGGGGGAGTAACCCTTCCCATTCTGGGGAACACTCCCATCACACCCCATGCACTCTCAACTAGATTATCAACAAGCCTGAACCATATGAAACTGTCAACTTTGTAGGTCAAACATGGTAGAATATTAGCAAAGAGAATCATGCAGTTCAACATACATTATTCTTTTAATAACACTGATGCAGCCAATCTTTTAGCAAGTATATTATTTGAAGTTTTATTACTAGCTATAAATTTAATATTTACCTCCTTCAAATCAGAGCATAAAATATTTGGTTTGCTTAAACTACATATGTAGGACGAAATTAACAGCTCAACTGGGATTCTCAACACACTGACTGGAAATAACTATTAGAGAAGATAATTCAAAGATGAATTTAAAACCAATCCCACAGCAAGTAAAATCAACCTCTTTTCCAAGTCGTTCAGTCGCATGGAAGCGAGGGAATCAGTGTGACATTTTCTTTCACAGGATATGTGCAACCACGCTGCTTTAAAGGGAAGAAATAGGATAAGATGATTTTATTTCCACTAGTGAAAAAAGTTTTCAATAGACCAGCTTTCATCGACTCAGCATGACTAACAAAATAACATTATCAATGAAAATAAAATAATAGATTAGCTGCACAATCTAAGCATTTTGTTGGCAGAAGGCCTCTCTGACACTTTCCCTTCCGACAGGGTGAATGCCTGGCTCCGGTGAGAGAAAACCCCCCTGCTGTTTCTCCTGCTCCTGCTGAGATGCCTTGCAAAGAATAAAGTCTTTTTTTTCCCAGCTAGAGATCGGTTGGTGTGGGACTGCCCTGGCCTCCAGGAAGTTTTCTATTCCTACTTCAGCTGGAAGGGATCCTCACTCGCTCCCTGAACTAAGCGGCCCTAATTGGATAGTTTTCAAAGCTGAATCCAGAAATAGACTAAAAAGTATACTCCAAAAAGCTGTAGCTGAACTCCAGCTAATTATTCAAACAGCAAGTCCATATTTTCCATGGAACTGTGCTTCCTCCTCCCCACGTTCTGGAAGGAGGGGAAGAAGGCCCTTTCCACTTGGCTCCTGATTGAAAGCTGGGGCTGTGGTGTCCCCTTTGCTAAAAACCCTCCGTTTGTTTTTCTTTTTCACTGTCAGGAAGCTTGCCTCTGAGCAATGGACTGTGCATACCAATGAAGAAAAAGGAGACCAAAGGTGATGGAAACTGAAGATAATTTTTTCCCTGTCATTTAAAGGGTGTTCCTTGAATCATGCCCCTTTGATTCCATTTCAAAACACCTCGTTGCCAATTCCAAGCCAAGAGCCCTTTCCGTAGTGATCTGTGCCCTTACGCTGGGGTTTGGCTCTGTCCTTGCCAGCAGAGCTGAGAAGTGTTGAGATTCAAGAGAGCCTCTTCTCCATCCAAATCAGCTGGATCTGAGGACTGAGGCAGAAAGCAGGGGAAGAGGGCCAGGGGGGTGCTGATAGAGACAAAATGATACTCTGGCTTGGCTATGTTGAAAGGAGCAAAGTTGAAAACGCCTACTACGGTGTCTTGCCTTAAATTGGAGGCTACAAATACAATCATTTGAGGAAATGAACATATTTATATCATCCTTTGTGGTCTTATAATGATCTACCTAAAGCCAAGCATTAATTTAAATTGTAGTTCCCTGTTTTAAGAGAAATACTGTAAAGTTTATTTAAGTTTATCTTATAGGACTGTTTTAGAAGGTACAAATTAAATGGCAACTCAGAAAATATCTGCCAGGCATTTAAAAATGTGTCTCTAGACAATATGAAATGTTAAAAGACATGACTAGGTTAATCAGGAAAAGAAAATACCTTAAGAAAAGAGTAACCCTTGACATTGTGTATAGCTCTCATACCAGAATGACTGTTAATCACTAACAAATTTTCCATACAAAATAGGGACCTCTTAAAACTGTGTAAGAAACAGGGTTTTTTTAAATTAAGCTTAATATCACATAACAGATGTTAGGTTCTCTCCTCTACCCCAAGGAGGATTAATACTATTTGAGATGACAGGTGTCAACTGTGTAATGTGTGATAAATTATAGAAGTGAAAACACAATATCATTATTTCCTAATCCACTTTACATATCACTATCATTTAAATACCATCTGTATGAAAAATTGTATAAAGCTGGCAATAAAACATATACAATAAAAATGTAATCAAGGATCAGAATTTACTTTGAATATAATTATAATTTTTTTAAATCCCCTATCACCTTTATTAACTATAATTATTAGGAGCACAGGGCCAAACAGAACCAGTGATGCAAAGTGAGTTTATTTCAAGAACTATCATTCTTTTTGTTCTCTGACATCCCCAAGCCCACACCCCTCACCACTGCACTGCATTTAAAAAACACACACACACACACACACACACACACGGATATTTCCTGGACTGGCAGTTTGAATCTGTCAACACTGATATTAGTTTAGAACCTGGAATTCCTTTTGCTTTAAATTAAGTAGAACGTCTGACTATTGAGAAAGAAATTTCCTGTGAAGTAAATGTTACTATTTTGTTCACAGCTGAGGTACATCTTTTCTGATATGGAAGGTAACAATCACAGAAAGGAAGTTGCTCATGAAATGAGATCTTAATTTTGTTAAAAACAGAATAGTCAGCTGCACCTAGTAACAGTCACATCATAGCACTCGCTACAAGTGATTTACAGTTTCCAAAATCAATGCTGTAATGTCAAAACAATAAATCAAAAGCCAAAGGGCTAAATTAAGGCCTGGTGCAATGGCTCACGCTAACACTCTGAGAGGCTGAGGTGGGTGGATCACCTTAGCTCAAGAGTGTGAGACCTGCCTGAATAAGAGTATGACCCCTAAAAACTAGCCAGGTGTCGTGGTGGGTGCTTGTAGTCCCAGCTACTCTGCAAGAGGATCCTTGAGCCCAAGAGTTTGAAGTTGCTATGAGCTACAAAGCCATAGCACTCTACCCAGGGCACAGAATGAGACTCTGTCGCCCCCTCACCACCACCAAAAAAAGAAGGACTCAGTGCAAATTTCTGGCATTGAACTCCACCTAAGCAAACATTGAATTAGAGGAAGGACTGGCTGAGAGAAAGGGCTTATCTAGAGAAAGGCTTAGAATGCAACCAGAATGCATCCTGGACTGAGGATTCTAGCAAAAAAGGAGTAACAGAAGGAGCTGCCATGCTGTCCCCAGCAGTGGGAGCTGGGCACTAGCTGTTGGTCAGAGGCCAGCACCTCCCCATAGAATGAAACTCTGCTACACAGTCAAAACAACAAAGGGACAATTGGGGTTAAGAAATACTTAACAGACTTACACTGCCCTACTTCACATGGAATTCCAGCAATACTAAGGAGAAGATCTATGTCCCCAGTCTTGAATGTCTTAAATTATAACCATTTCCCTTCCTATCACTACAGATGTTCCCAGTGACACATTAGGTACAGCTATGCTTTCCAGAAGCTAACCCTGACAAAGAACCCTCCTCCAAGTGGAATTTCAAGCTAAATTTTACTGCTTATCTTTTATTTATCCCCATCAAGGAGAGAATTGAGCATGAGCATTGGAAGCTTACAAGTGGGTACAGAAATACTGATGTCCATATTTATTATTTTTGCACAAAGACGTCACAGGGCTGTAAAGACCATCAGCCTGTTTGAATTACATTTTAAAAATCCTTCAAGACTGTAAGAGATGGTGGTTTCTTAATCACAGTTTAATATATTTATCACTGGGAATATATTTTGAAGCATTTATGTAGTAAATTTGATACCATGAGAACATGAAAAGAATGTCTGGTATGTTTCATTTCTTAAGTAAAAGTATCTTAAACATGTGAGTTTGCGGATTCTTGTGTGCAGTGAATAGGAAAAACTGGTCTGGTCTGTAGCCGTGTCAAAATAAATATTTCAACATTTCTGCCTATAAAATTGGCTTTAAAAGACTGAAAACCCTCTGCACAGGCTCTTTATTTTTGTGGGGGGGGGTTTGTTTGTTTGTTTGTTTAGTTTTTGATATTGGGAGTCAGAGGCAAAGAAGACGCCCCTGGGCTTCAGAAGGCGTGGCACACAGCTTGTAGGAGTAAATGATTTATGGCGCCACAGGCATGACTTGGGAAGGAATCGGCTACCCATTTGAGCTATCTAGCTTTTGGGGGAAAACAGACAAATGGGATTCTTGAAAGGTTTGTAAAATACAGAGAGGAAAAAAACAGACTGAAGTTAGTAAGCTGCCTCAGACAGTATCTGAGTAGACAGCAGGGCATCCCTGTCAAAATGAACCAAGAACAAAGAGCAACCAAAGCTGGCTTGTGGCAAATTACATCCAGATTTCCACTTTTTGATTCCTACCATTTCCTTTTTCCCATTTCAATCAAAAAAACTATGGGCTAAATTATCATCCAATTGTCTTTTTAAATCATTATTGCTATTTTCACTGGCTTTTTTGTTCACCTTACAAATTAAGTTAAAATTGTTAGTGTTTCCACTCAAGTCACTTTTCCATAATTTTTGCCTGAAGGAGTTGATCATAGATATCACCTACTTTGAAAGCTTCATTTAGTCCGTAATTCACACGTAGAGTTTCAGGCTGGGGTGGGGAATGGCAGAGACACCCAGGGCACTGAGCTGACCATCCTCCTGTGGGGAACGTTGATTTCTGATACAGGGCTGTTGGCTTTAGGGAACGAGCAAGACTTGCTGCTCCAGAGCATCAAATTAAAGCTTAGAAAGTCCAACCATTGGTTCCAGACTTTCTTGCTCATCTTTAAAGCTAATTTCTGTGATTAGGTAAGGACAAGCAGGGCTGACCTGCCACTGGAACA
This sequence comes from Galagoides demidoff, assembly GCA_963574575.1. Taxonomy (NCBI): domain Eukaryota; kingdom Metazoa; phylum Chordata; class Mammalia; order Primates; family Galagidae; genus Galagoides; species Galagoides demidoff. The sequence goes on along the minus strand of CAUYQV010039212.1, from coordinate 4,179 downwards.
AAGTATGGCTGTCTCCAGATGATTGTCACAAAGGTCATGTTCCCGGGCTAGTGAGTCTTTGCAGTTTTCAAATAATACTATCAATGGAATAAGACAGAATGAAACGATCATAAGGGAAAGGGGAGAGATGAGATGTTACTGATATGTGAACATTCTTGATGTCCGTCTATGAATTACGCTGTCATAAAAAGCAGTAGCTTTTTCTATCACTGGATGTGGTATATATTATTATAACTTGTTCCCAAACTTTTTATTTTATAAAACAGTAAAATTCTATTATTATATTTAAGAAGATAAAGGATATCTGATTCTAATAAATAGTTAAAATCACTCCTTTTTGAGAGATGACAAAATGCTAGTATACATCTTTTCGAACATACAGGATTCTGCTTCTTTCATTTCTTAATGTTTCTGAAATCAAGGATGCAGCTGGATAATCAATGCTAGGGAAGTCTTGCCAGCCATCCTGGCAAGATTCAATGTAGCGGCCATAGCCTGTGCCTACACAAAAATAGCCACCAAAGGAGAGTGACCCGGACCTGTAGCACTACAAATATTTAAATTTTAACAGGAGCATAATCTAATCTCACTTTTTTGTTTATTTGTTTGTTTAAATGTATTTAAACAGAATGATGCAGCACCACAATGAGATAATTGTGTGGAGGCCAACTATCGTACTGACGATGATAAATTAAATAAAGGCTATTGAAATTGCCTAATACTCAAAAGGAAGTGATGTGAAGACTCTTGAAAGACACCCATTTGAGACTATCATCACATATATGAGTAACTTTGCCTCAAACAGTAGTTGTTTAACATTTAGTAATATGTAAAATACCTGCCTGGTCCTTCCTGACATTTGCACGAGGAGACCTTAGTGGCTGTTTACAGGATTGCTATGGCCGCAGCACACTGTGGAGGGTTTGCATTTGTTTGCACATTCTGTCCTGTTTTCTTATATATGTGTGTGTGTGTATAATTTAAATCCTCGTTTATATCCTTTACATTTTTCCTCACCATTTGGTTCTCTCAGACCCCACCCCCTACCTGGTGTCATAAAAAATTATCATAGCAGAACAGCTCCAGCCCTGAAAGAGCCTGTTCTTTGCTCAGAGCTGGTAAGGGTGGTTAATTAATCTGGTCAGGCTACTCTGTGCCAAAAAGAAATTATTTTTTCTGGCTGTAGTTGGAGGCAACATCCCTAGATTTGCTTCCTTCTCCCTTTCATAGTTATAAGCATTAAAAGTAGCAGAGTAAGTATATTTTATTTGGAAGCATTTTGATAAATTCAATTAGAGTTGCTGTGGGGCTATACCATTTTTTTGTGTATAGTTTGTGGGCAGTACATCAATAAACTCTTCCAAAAATTTTGGTTTCCAGATTTTTCCTTTAGGAAGATAAAATGTTTATTTACTATATTCTCAAATTGATTTTTTTCTTTTCTTTCTGGTCTTATTCTTAACAATTTATGTACTTACTAAGATTAGGTAGAAGATACTATTTTGCATTTCTATAAGGAATATCATGTTTCACTTAAAAAAAACAAAAGGCAACTTAAGGCCAAGCATGGTGGTGGCTCACATCTATAATTCTGGTACTGTGAGAAGCTGAGGCTGGTGGATTGCCTAAGCTCACAGGGTTAGGACCAGCCTGAGCAAGAGCAAGAGCAAGACCTTGTCTTAAAAGAAAAATAAAAACTAGCAGGCAATGGGCTGTACGTGTAGTCCCAGCTATTTGGGAGGCTGAGGCAAGAGGATCACATAAGCCCATGAGCTATGAGCTATGACACCAAGGCACCCTACTCTGGGCAACAAATTGAGACTCTATAGCTATGACATCAAGGCGCCCTACTCTGGGCAACAAATTGAGACTCTATCTCCAGAAAAAAAGGACAATTTGAATAAAGATGTACCACTTTAGGTTCTATATATAGAAGATTAAAAATGTCTAAAATATACTTAAATGAATCAACTTAATAGAATAAATTTTTTACAAAAAAAGGACAAACTCTGTTTGAAATATGTAATACAAATTTGGAATTAATACAAAGCCATTCTCTGAATTAAACAACTGTTTTTAAATATATAGGTCTTCTGCTCCACCATCTTAACAGCTAGAAGAAATTACAGTCCAGAGAGACATATGCATAATTTGGATTAAACAGATTCAGGCAGTGAAGAAAATCAAACAGTTCAGGGTAATAGATGTGAACAATAGTATTGAAACTCCAAGGAATTTTTATTTGTTTTTTCAAAACGATGGCAAATGTTGCTATACTTGTGATACAAACCACCCATATGAGCAAAAAGCAGAGGTTTTGTTTTTCAAACAGCCAAAAGAAAACACGCTGAATTCTAAAGCAAAGCCAGTCCATAGTCTAATCTACACTTTTCCATCTTATGACACTGTGTGCTACAATCCATGACAGTGAGCTGGCTGCCCACACCCCCTCAGCTGCCACGTGCCAAACCAATCACAGTCACACACGGTGGGGAACTGCGATGGAGGAAGAGTGAGAAATGGCAAAAAGGTTAAGGGAAATATTTGTTCAGTGGAAAAAAGAGTAACTTAAATGTCATTTTCTAGTTCAGAATATGTTTGACCCATTTTAATGAGCAAAAGCCTACACTTAAAACCACAAGTTGTTCAAACACTTGGGGGCCAGATGGTCCCTTGGGAATCAAAGCGCTCTCAAATGAACATCCCAGGGAACCTCAGTGTGCCCTAATGTAACAAGGTTTCTCCCAGATTATCCTCTTTAAATGTGATGGCTTTGGGTTTCTAGCTCAGTTCATGAAAATGTTTACAGACCTTCAATTTAGAAACCAAGTATGCAAATGTTAGACTTTTCCAAGGCCTAAGTATGAACATGACAATCAAGTTTTTACACATCATCACCTTGATAGTAAATTTCCAGTATAAGCATTTGTCAAAAGAGTCTGGCAGGTCCTCAAACAGTTAAAAATGTGTTACTACATAACCCAGCAATTCTACTCCTGCCCTACACCCGAGAGTAAGGAAAAACAAGCCCACACAAAAACATGTGTATAGTAATTCACAGCAGCATCATTCATAATAGACAAAAAGTAGAAGCAACCCAATGTCCATTGACCAATAAGTGGATAAATAAATAAATACACATACAACAGATTATGATTCAGCAATAAAAAAGAAGTATTGATTTATGCCACAACATATATGAACCTTGAGAACATTATGGTGAAAGTGGGCAGTCACAAAAAAGACTGGGATAGCCAGGTATCGTGGCAGGGGCCTGTAGTCCTAGCTACTCGGGAGGCTGAGACAAGAGAATCACCTAAGCCCAAGAACTGTGATGCCACCGCACTCTACTGATGGTGACAAAGTGAGACTCTGTCTCTAAAAAAGAAAAAAAAAACTGTGAAATGTCCCAAAACACAAATGCACAGACACAGAAAGTGGACTAATGGTTGTAGTGGCCGAGAGGAGGGAGGAATAGAGAATGACTGCTAAGGAGTATGGGCTTTCCTTTTGTGGTCGTGGAAATTGTTCTAAAGTTGATTGTGGTGAAGGTTCACTATTCTGTGTGGACACTAAAAGCCACAGAGTTATATACTTCAGTGGGTGAACTGTATGACATGTGAATTACATGTCAATAAACCTGTTGAGATGTCTTAGCTGGCATGGGAATTAGCTAGATTTTTTTCTCTATTTTATGTGAACCAATCGCTTTTCAGCCTTTTGGCTAAGATCAAGTGTATTTTATGTAAACCAAAGTCCTCCTCATTCTTTTTTGGGGTGAAAGAAGGAATATTTTGTTTCACTTTAATTCCTTTTTATTTAAAATTCAATGAAATATGAAATTCAAACTTTTCAGAAACACATTATTTATAAGGTGGTTTGCCGTTATACCCACTAAGACATCTAGCAGTACTAACCTGAGGCATAATTTAGAATACAGGTCAAAGTCCTCATCATGGCCTACTGGGCCACCAGGCTGGACTCCTTTTAACCTTCCAGCCTCCTCTGCACCAGTCTTTTTCTCCTTGAATTCTTCTTTTTTTTTTTTTTTTTTTGAGATGGAGCCTCAAGCTATCCCCCTGGGTAGAGTGCCATGGCATCACAGCTCATAGCAACCTCCAACTCCTGGGCTCGAGCGAGTCTCCTGCCTCCGCCTCCCAAGTAGCTGGGACCACAGGC
>CAUYQV010039209.1:0-21409 GCA_963574575.1 Galagoides demidoff | reverse complement strand
AATGAAAATACATCCTGCATATCAGATATTTACATTACGTTTCATAATAGTAGCAAAATTATGGTTATGAAGTAGCAATGAAAATAATTTTATGGTTGGGGGGGTCACCACAACATGAAGAACTATATTAAAGGGTTGCAGCATTAGGAGGCATTAGAAAGGCTGAGAACCACTGCCCTAAGGGAATGTGATTCTCATAGCTTGAGAGCAGTGAGGTTGATTTGCTTGATTGGCCCAGGTTATAAAAGGCACCTACCTATCTTCTGCCTTCAATGGGCTCAACCTTGCCTCAGCAAGAGAGAGTAGAATAAGGGAAGGTAGGAGCTGTTTCACATTAGTTCCTGTTAAGATCTTGATGGTAGAACCTGGAGCCATGAATTATTGCAGGTTAGGACCTGCATACATTTTGGAGTTTGGTTACATATATTCCTTTGAAATATTATGGGGGGAGATCCCAGCCTGGGCATCATTATTAAGTTTGATAGGACAATGCTATGATTTTTTCCCAGCAGCTACATGATCCAAGAGCCTCCATAGCATGCACTGGAGAGGAGAAGGATATTTTTTATATACAATTTAATTTAATATGCAGGCAGTTAAGTTAAAATTCGCAATCTAACCAAGGTACAACCTTTGTGGGAATTTAATATGTCTTCTAATTAATTACCACACAGAATTAATCTCCTTCTCCCTGTCATCCTCTCCCTTTCCTCCTGTATCTATATCACCTATTATCATCTATTGTGTATCTAGACCATTTATCCAGAAGTCCTAGTCAGAATATACAATGCTATAAACATCCCCAATTCCTCCTTTCTGTATGTTCCACTCAGGCCTTGATTATTTCTCTGACCAGGCCATCATTGAGTAAAGTGTGGGAAGGCCAAACTGTTTTCTCTAATATCAATGTCACAAGCTAGGAATATTTTATATTTAGTTTGCAGAGAGAGAAAAAAAAATATGGTCTCCAAAACATGAATTTGACTTGACTGATCGATTACAGGATATCAGCACAATTGGTCATGTTGGTAAAAACTACCATAAAACTATCTGTTGGTATAAAAGAAATAGGGAAAAATCAGGGTGAATGCATGAGCTTTTCAACCTTCAGCGAGGTATATTAATATCATGTGGCTATCATGGTATTGCGAATGAAAATTACTCAGTTTTCAAGTTTCAAGTTTTTTAACTTCTAGAAAAAAGTGTTAGCCTCTGCACATCTGCCATCTGTTCATTTCACTTAGGTATTAAAATGCTTTTTAAATAGTGATATCCCATTGCTACTGTTTTTTTGGGGGAGGAGGATTTGTTTTTGAAAATGATATTCTCTTTAAAAAGCACTGTTTCTTCTCCTTTGATTTACAGTCCTGCTTGTAACAGCTCCACAGAGACCTTGACTCACTGGTTATGGCTGGAATCCAGGTCCTGTCCTTCTCAGTTTTCATTGCATGTTATGAGATTTGTCAGAGCTATTCTGTATTTGATTTATCTTCTGCCAAGATAGTGACTCCATATTCAATCTGTGTGCCAAGTGCTTCTGAGGTGGCCTTTCCAAACTAGATCATTTTAATTTCTCCATTTTCAGAGAGCAAAGAGTAATCTCATAAGAGATTACCTTATGAACTGGAAACGGGCTTATTTGGGGGATAGTGGGGGCTGGCATGATCCCCCTGAATCACAGGAAGAAGCTAATCTTGTGTCTGAGGTTTGATTCTTCTCTTCCTCCTCCTTTTGTGGGATGGTTATTCTTTAAGAAAAATTAGAATATTATAGGGGCACAAAAGCTTTCGTTATGTTGCTTGGTTTTCAGGATTGAGTCAAAGTTAGAAGGGTGCTCTTCACTCAGATAGTGTGCATTATACCCATTGGGTGTGAATTTACTCTTCTCCTCTCCAACCTACTATATTTTCATGTTTTTACTTTCATGCATGTAAGTGTTGATTGATTAGTTACAATTTAGTATTGGGTGAATGTGGTGTTTTTCCATTCTTATGATACTTCACTTATGAGAATAGTCTCCAGTTCCATCCAGGTTCTTACAAAAGATATTAGATCACCGTTTTTTATAGCTAAGTAGTATTCCATGATATACATACACCACGTTTTATTAATCCATTCATGTATTGTGGACACTTGGGTTGTTTCCAAATCTATGTATTGTGAATTGTGCTGCAGTAAACATTTGAGTGCATGTGTCTTTTTTGATAAAATGACATTTTTCCCCTTTGCGTAAATACCTAGTACTGGGATTGCTGGATCAAATGGTAGGTCTACTTTTAGTTCTTTGAGGTATCTCCATATTACTTTGCAATTTGAAGTCCCACCAACAGTGTATAAGAGTTCCTTTCTCTCCATGTCCTTGTCAGCATCTGTTGTTTTGGGACTTTTTGGTAAGATCTATTCTTTCCAGTGTTAGATGACATCTCATTGTGGTTTTAATTTGCATTTCCCTGATAATTAAAGGTGTTAAGCATTTTTCCCTGTGTGTGTTTGCCATTAGTTTAACTTTCATTTGGAAAATTTTTGTTCATGTCTTTTGCCCACTTTTTAATGGGGTTCTTTGATTTTTCTCTTGCTGATTTACTTGAAATCTTTGTTGATTCTGGTTATCAGCCCTTTATTAGATGTGTAGCATGCAAATATTTTCTCTCATCCTGTAGGTTGTCTATTTGCCCTTTGATTGTGTCCTTGGTTGTGCATAAGATTTAAATTTGATCAGGTCCCATTCATTTATTTTTGTTGTTGCTGTAATTGCTTTTGGGGTCTTATTCATAAATTCTTTGCCTAGGCCAATATCTATAAGAATTTTTTTCTGACACATTCTTCTAGAATTCATATAGTTTTATGCCTTAGGTTTAAATCCTTATCCATTATGAATTAACCAGTGGTGAGAGGTGTGGATCCTATTTTAGTTTTCTACATGTGGCTATCCAGTTTTCCCAGCACTGTTTATTGAATAGCCGTTCTTTCTCCCAGTGTATGTTTTTTGGCTTTGTTAAAGATCTGATGGCATCATGATGATGGTTTCATATATGGGTTCTCTGTTCTGATCCATAGGTCTATGTCTCTCTGGTTTTGTGTCAGTACCTTGCTTTTTTAGTTCCATGGCCTTGTGTAGTTTGAAGTCTGGTTAAGTGATATCTCTTGATTTATTCTTATTGCATAAGGTTGTATTGGCTATATGGGGTCTTTTCTGACTCCATATAAAGCATAGGACTATTTTTTTCTTGATCAGCAAAAAATGGCATTACTATTTTAATGGGGATTGCAGTGAATCTGTAAATTACTTTGGGAAGTATACACATTTTAACAATCCAGTGCGTGAGCATGATATATTTTTCCATCTGTTTATATTCTCTGTGGTTTCTTCCCTCAGAGTTTCATAGTTCTCTCTGTAGATGTCTTCCATCTCATTAGTTAAATATGTTCCTAGGTATTTTATTTTTTGTTGTAATTGTGAAAGGTATTGCACTTTTGATTTGATTCTCAGTTTGACTGTTGTTCATGTATATGAAAGCTACTGATTTGCGCGCATTAATTTTGTAACCTGAGACTTTGCTGAAAGTATTTATCAATTCCAGGAGTCTTTTGTTTGATTCTTTGGGGTTTTCTGGATATAAGATCATATTGTCAGTAAAGAGCAATAATAGATTGACCTTTTTTTTTTTTCCCATTTGGATATCCTTGTTTTCCTTCTGATTGTCAACTCTGAGTACTCTTCAGGTTGCTCTGGGGGAGGGGCATTACACAATTTGCCTTCACTGTTCCTGCACTTGGGGGGCATCAATCCAGCTCAACCTCTGAGATCCACCAGCAGGACATTCTACCAGACACTAGACTGCTGGTGCTAGGAAAAGCAGTCCTCAGCTCCAAGCACTCTTTTTTTTTAGAGACATAGTTTCATTTTGTTGCCCTCCGTAGAGTGCTGTAACATCACAGCTCACAGCAACCTCCAGCTCTTGGGCTTAGGCAATTCCCTTTACCTCAGCCTCCCGAGTAGCTGGGACCACTGGTGCCCGCCACAATGCCTGGCTATTTTTTGTTGTAGTTTGGCTGGGGCCGGGTTTGAACCTGCCACCCTTGGTATAGGGGGCTGGTGCCCTACTCACTGAGCCATAGGCACCGCCCAGATCCAAGCACTCTCCAGGTTGCTATTGGTGGGGGGGTGGACAGACTTCCTCCAAGGTACCTGTGTAGTTGTAGAACTGGTTCAGCCAGCCCAGCTATATCAGCTGGGTTCCTGCCAGATTTTGGAAAGGAAGGATCCACTCTTTCTTGTTGCTGTGGGGCAGAATGGGCTGTGGCTATAAGCTGACTTGAACCAAAGTTGCTTTCTGTTATGCCAGGAATGGATAAGTTTTAGAGGAGGAAATGTCTAGGTGCAGGAAAGGTGGCTTTCTTGTCCCTTGTGGCAGCCTTCTGGTGGGTGGAATTTTTGTGTCCTGCTACTCACTGAAGGCACCAGAGTGCGGGGGAGGGGTGCCCTCTTACCCTTTTATTTAGCTCCAGGCTTCTCTGGATTTAGTTGATACTATTGCTGTCATCTCCTTTCTTTTTTCCTCTTTCTTGTCTTTGCAGCCCTCTTGGGGTGCGCAGATGCCTCTGTTTCTTTCCCTGTAGTCTATACCCAGATGCAGCTGCTTCCAGCTCACCCTCGTCAAACCTTCCACCCTCCAGCTGGGACAGTCCAGTGAGTGCTGTCTCTGGTCAGGCATTTGCCCTACCTCCTTTATTCTTCTTCTTAAAATCTTTGTGCGACTCTCCCACTACCCACCACCACATACGCTTCTTCAAGTTTTATTAGTCCTTTGAGGCCCATTTTAAGTCCCATCCCCTCTATGGATTATTCTCTAATTAGGGAAACTGAATTGTTTTTCTCTCTTTTCCTACAGTATCTATTAGTCCAACACATAATTGAATACTCACTTATTATATGAACTAGTGCTATCCTCTTCAATTGGAAAGTAAACTCTTTGAGGGATTAGTCCATGTCTTATAATTCTAGTGATTGCCTTATTCATTCATTTCCATATAGTTAACAAACATTTACTAAGCACTTATTACATTAGGACCTATGCTAGGCACTGGAACTATAAAAATGAGTAAGACATGGTCCGTGTCCTCAAGGACTAACCTACTTTAGTAGTGTAGATAAACGAAGAAACATAAATGCAATAATACTGGACACTATGATAGATGTCAAAATAGGATACAGAAAAAGCACAGAGGAAAGTGTGGGGGAAAGTTCTACTTGAAGGAGGGCAGAAATGGAAGCCAGAAAAAAAAAAAGATGATGATAGATTGAACTTTGTTTCAAAAGCTCAGTCCACATACCTCCTGGGTGCGGGACACAGCTACAACAAGGACTTTACCTAACAAATGCAAACATTGCAACCTAATTTTTTGTACCCTCATATTAATCTGAAATGAAAAAAATAACAACTAAAAAAAAAAGCTTAATTTATTTTTACTTGTCAGGAAAGACAGAGAAAAATTATTCCAAAAAGAACATTTAAAGAAAAGTCACAGAAGCTTTACAAAGTATGAAACATTAGAGAAACCATAAGTGGTTTGACATAACTGAAAGGCAGCTGAATGGAGGTGAGTAGTATAACAAGTAAGAGATAGCACTGGAGAGGTATTAGGAACTAGATTACAAAGGGCTTTGTCACATTAAGAATATTGAACCTTAGGCTACAGGGAATGGTGAGTCACCATTGAATTTTGTATGGAGAAACTATATAATCTGATTTGTGATTAGAAAATACTATTCTGATGGATAGCATGAAGACCAATTAGGATGCTGAACTAATGAGGGACTGATAGACTGAGTAGCATGGCAGTAGGAAATGAGAGGAACTATAGGTTTTTGAAGTGTAGAGAGGCAGCCTTGACAGAGCTTAGTGATTAATTGGATAGGAAGGTCCAGAGATAGGAAAAATAAGTCTAGGATGAGTCTCAGGTTTCTAGTTTAGACCACTGGGTAGGTGGTGGTGCCATTCACTGAGGCAAGAAACAGAAGTCTACTCCTTCATTTCCCCTCCCACACATACTTCCATTCAGATTTATAATAGGTACTCAATAAATGTATAGTATTTATTTAATTTTACTCTATGAAGAATGAGGAAATGGTTTTGTCCTTTCTTTGTGTTTTTCTTTAGCCTATGTAAGATTCTCCTTACATAGGTCAGGAGGTTTCATGACTTCATCACTGCTACCTTACGAATTCTCTCTGCTGTTATGATCTAGTTTTGCATTTCTGTGTTTCTGTGTTTTTGGACTCATTATTTTTTTCTTAATGTGATATACTTCATCCTTGTCTGTGTGTATGATTTAATAGTAGTAATCACTTACATTTGAACAGTGATTTGGCATTTACCAGGCTTGTGCAAATATACTTTCTTATTTGATATCTACTACTATACTATGAAATAGACAGTGAAATAGGTTTAATTTTCTTTGATTTATATACAAAAGAATTTAGGCAATGTCAAAAATCACACAGCTAGCAAGTGGCATAACTGGGACTCTGATTGCATCCATATCCATTGTACTTTAATTGTACGGTCCTGATACTTACCTTGCTCTCTAGTACCCACATGATTCCAGATTCCCCATAGCTCGTCTGATTTCTGCCCTTTGCCTTGTCCTAACTTCTAGTGCTTATGTGTATCTCAAATCCATGGTGACCTTCTGTTTCCAGTAACCTCCCTTGCTTTAGACTTGTACTTTGCCCTGTATATCCAGCTTTTTTTTTTTTTTTTGCTCTCTGAGTCCAGGCCTCTTGCTCTGTATCAAATCCTTGTACTCACAATCTGGCAGTGACATAGCAAGTCTTACAGATGGATCGTGGCACTAGAACTTTTCTTCCCAAGAGTATAGAAGGACACCCACTTTCAATCTGTTAGAAAGAAATCTGACCTAAAGAAATACTGGCCTTTTGACTATGTTACGTGTGAAATACTTAATTTTGGGATCTGAGCAGTGAAAGGAGAAAGATAATGAACAATGTAAGTTTTCCAACCCACAGTCTGCCCTTCTTCAGTACATATCTCATTTAATGTTATCCAGTGGGCTCTATTATGTAAGCCTCAATCTCCTGTGAAGACATATATCTCCTGACTCAAATGTTTGGGAAGCATTTTAGACCATTTAGTATTTATATGGTAGCAGCAAACAGCTTTTAGGAATATATAAATTGTTAGTGAATGCCTTCTTCTCAACACTGAGATAGTTTAATAGGTGACCCAGTGGGAGTCAGGGTTGCTTAAGCTTCCTTAGCACTTTCACATTTTATAGTTGAACAGCAAGTACTCCTGAAAGAACTATTGCATGACAGAGCTATTATAAACAGACACCTTGCTCTGAGCCTACTGTCTATTTGAGAAGAGATATTTTACATTTGCTCTATCATGACTGAGCAGCACACAAAACAATTATAAATCCATGCTAGGAATTCTGGGACAGAAAGTAAGATATAGACCGGGTTAGCTGAGGAAGCTTCCTAAAAGAGATGACATTTGAACTGAGTCTTGAAGAGTGGGTAAAATTTGGAATACAGAGTATGCATGTGAGTCAGCATTGGTGCTGATATTCTGGGATGGTAGAATGGATGATGGAAACCCCATATTTAATTCTTTTTCCAAAAGTATTTCTATCTCAGATGACAAGTTTGGGGGGAGGGAGTGTCAGATCAGACTTTCTTAATGATGCTGCGTCTTTCACTGTAAATTTCTCTGATTCTACTTTTTGGTTCTTTTGCAACATGATTTTAGAATGGGATGTGACTGTAACCTAGGAGACTTCTTTCTTCAGCCAGGTTTCAACTTTAGGTGAAAACTGTGTTTGTACTTTTAAGTTAATTGTTCTAAGAAGACAGTGCTGCTAAAACACAGGCTAGAATAGAAAAGTTAACTTTGTGTAGTTCTGAGATGCAATTTTCTCTGTTCTTCCTTGGCAAAGAAGATGCTGTGACTGGGGAGCCTTCTCAGAGTGACAGATCTGTGTGGGCTGAAGCCCTAGTTTGATCATGAGGGGGCGGGAGATGGAAATTTCTTTCTTTTCTCTATGATGGGTTCTGATGCAGGCAACTATATACTCTGGGAGCTATTGTTGGGGGTCTTGTATGATGTGTGCCTGGTTTCTGAGTGGAACATTATGGAACAAATAGCATCTGAAGCATGTTTTTGCAAGTGGACCCGGGGCAAAATGTGGTAATCAGGGGGAAATAATAATATGTTGGATAGAACAAATTTGTTGGAGGTATGGCCTGTAGAAATGCTACATGTGGTATCAAACTCAATTACTTCACCCACTATTCCACTTTTTTGAAGGTTGTCCTAGATGCTAGAGTGTATTGAGATAAGATATTCTATTTCTCAATTTGGGTGGTGGGGGAGGTTTTGTGAAACAAAAATGGGAAGAGATAATTGGCCCTTGGCTAACTGTGAACTTGGCAACATATGCCTATTAATTTTGCACCTTTCTATTGGTTTTTCTTCTACCTTCTTGGTATTCTTCCCTGGGAAATCTAAAATAACTCTTTAAGTCTGTACTAGAACCTCAGTCATAACTTGCAAGAAGAAGGGAATATTCCTAGGATACAGAGGTGGAGGCAGAACTACCTCATAAAAACAGCTCTGTCCCAAGAAGAGTAGGAAGCAATCCAAGAATGTCCCAAGGGTATAGAAAATTCTTGTTCAGTATGGAAGATAGTCTATGCCCAAGGATAGGAATTGACTGATAGATTCTAGGCTCTTCATGAGGACCTACTTGTTTTATTACTGAAAAGACAATGTGTAGACACATTATGAAGGGTGAGAAAAATAATGTAAGTAGAGATTAGGGCAGTGCCTGTGACTCAAAGGAGTAGGGTGCTGGCCCCAGATACTGAAGGTGGTGGGTTCAAACCTATCCCCAGCCAAAAATTGCAAAAAAAAAAAAAGAAAAAAAAGAAAAAAGAAAGTAGAGTTTGAGGAAGAGAATCTCAAGGACTTACTTGTTCAGGTTGGATTCAGTGGGAAGAAATTAGTGTTAATACAAGTTAAAAAAATAATAGCTAACATTTATCAAGTGCTTACTATATGCCAAATATTTCATATAAACTCCTTATTTCTCACAATAAGTCTATCAGCTAGATAGTTTTATTATTTACATATAGGTAAATGAGATTACATATAGGTAAAATGAGATTAAATTGCCAAAGGTCACAAAGCTGGTAAATGATTGAACCGTGATTGATTTTTTTTTTTACTGATTTTTATTGTGGTAGAAAATACATAACATAAAATTGACCATCTTAAACTCTGATTTATTTTTAATTGAATTTCTAAAATAAAATTATCATTTGATGAAAGTGACTTTTTTTGGTGTACACTTTTAGGAGTTTTACCACACGTATACACTCATGAAATTATGACCCCAATAAAGATACAGGTGCATCTTCCTGAAACACTCCCCCATACTCTCCACCTCTAACCTCTGGAAATCACTGATCAGTTTTCTGTTGTTATGTTTTTTTCTTTTTCAGAAAGTTGTATGCATGGAATTAATACAATATATAACCTTTTAAGATGGGCTTTTTTAACTCAGAAAAACTCTCTGACTGTTCATATAAGTTGTTACACGTTCATTCCTTTATATTACTCAGTAGTGTTATTGGCTCGGCGCCCATAGCACAGTGGTTATGGCACCAGCCACATACACCGAAGTTAGTGGGTTCAAACCCAGCCGTGGCCAGCTAAACAACAATGACAACTGCAACAACAACAACAAAAAATAGCCAGGCACTGTGATGGGAACCTGTAGTCCCAGCTACTTGGGAGGCTGAGGCAAGAGAATCACTTAAGCCCAAGAGTTTGAGGTTGCTGTGAGTTGTGATGCCATGGCACTCTACTGACGGTGACATAGTGAGACTCTGTCTCAAATAAATAGATAAATAAATAAATAAATAAGGATGTGGAACAACTACAACTCTAATATATTTCTTGTGGGAATACAAAATGTTACAGCCACTCTGGAAATGGAGTTGGCTACTTCGTATAAAGTTAAACATACATACACTTATAAGACCCAGCAATCTCACTCTTAAGTTACTTTCTTAGAGAAAATTGGTGTTCACACCAAAATCTCTACATAAATATTTATAGAGGCTCTGTTTAATTGCCAAAAATCAGAAGCAACCCAAATTATTATTAACAGTTAAATGGATAAATAGACTGTATTTTTTTAATTGAGACAATCTTACTTTGTCATCCTTGGTAGAGTGCAGTGATGTCAGCTCCCTCAAACTCTCGGGCTTAAGCGATTCTCTTGACTAAGCCTCCCAAGTAGCTGGGACTACAGGTACCTGCCATAATGCCTAGCTATTTTTTTGTTGTTTAGCTGGCCACGGCTGGGTTTGAACCCACTAACTTCGGTGTATGTGGCTGGTGCCATAACCACTGTGCTATGGGCGCTGAGCCAATAACACTACTGAGTAATATAAAGGAATGAATGTGTAACAACTTAAACATTGTTGTTTAGCAGGCCTGGGCTGGGCCCGACCCCTCCAGCCTCAGCATATGTGGCCGGTACCCTGACCACTAAGCTACAGGAACTGAGCCTTCCACATCCTTATTAACACTTGAAATTGTCAGGTTTTTTTTTTTTTAATTTTAGCCAGTCTAACAGATATATGGTGGTATTTCATAGTTTCTATTTGCATTTTCCTAATGGCTAATAATATTGAATGTCATTTTATCTTAATTAATTTTAGCCATTTGCCAATCCTCTTAAGTGAAATAACTGGTCAAGTATTTTGAACATTTTTGAATCAGATTGTTTTATACTGTTGAGCTTTGAAGAGTTCTTTATACAATGGTAAAGTATTCATCCATGTCCTATGGAGAATATGTAGAGATATTCATGGATGGATACTTTCCAGATAGCTGTGTATTCCGGTTATATTTTTTTGTTGGGTATGTGATGTGTACTTTTTTTTATGTTTTTATAGCTTATCTTTTTATTTTATTAATAAAGTCTTTTGTCAACTCCCCTGAATTTTAATTTGATAATGTCTACTTTATCAAATTTTTCTCTTATGGATCATGTTTTGGTATCATATCTAAGAACATCTTATAATAACAGCAGAAAAGAGGTTGTTCAGGGATAATGTTCCTGCATAATTTTAATAACTTTATTAAAGTATATTTTGTATGTCATGTAATTTACTATTTTAAACCATACAATTCAATCATATTTTAAAAATAAATTTACCAAGTTCTGCAGCCATCATAGTGAATTTGTTTTAGAACATTTTTATCATCTCGTGTGGTCAATCACATATTTACTATTGATTTCCATTGACTCCTAACTCTGTTTTAGGAAACTAATAATTTACCCTCTATTAACATATAGGTTTTTTTGCACCATTTATTTGTATTTTAAACATTTAATTGTGGCAAAAGCATAGCATAAAGTTTACTATCTTAATCACTTCTAAGTATACAGTTCAGTATTTTAAGTATATTCACCTTAGTCTGTGCCCAATTTCTAGAACCTTTAATCGTACAAAACTTAAACTCTATACCTCTTAAACGACTCCCCACTTCTCCCTCCCCTCCAAGCTCTTGGCAATCACCATTCTACTTTCTCTTTCTATGAGTTTGACTACTCCAGATACCTTTTGCAAGTGTAATCACGTACTATTTGTCTTTTTGTGTTGGACATATTTCACTTAATACAATATCCTCAAGAGTCATCCATATTAAAGCATGTGTCAGAAATTTCTTCCCTTTAAATGTTCATTTAAAATATTGTGTGCATATATCATGTTTTGTTAAGGTTATATGCATATACTACATTTCGTTTATTTATTACATCTTTTGATTGGCTCTTGGGTTGCTTCTGCCTTTAGCTATTGTGAATGATATTGCTGTGAAAGTAGTAGGACAAATATGTCTTCAAGACTCCCCTCGCACCATTTCTTTTGAAAAGACTATGTTGTCCCTATTACATGGCAGCTTCATCTTTGCTAAATATCAATTTTACCATATATGTATGGATCTAATTCTGGTTTATTATTCTCCTTAATTGATCTATATGTTTATCCTTTTCCCAATCCCCATAGTTTTATAGTATGTCTTCAATTTTGGTTGTAAGAATCTTCTTTGTTCTTTTGAATGGTATTTTTGGCTACTCTAGTCCTTTGTCTTTCCACATAAATTTTATAAACCAGCTTGTCTATATCTGCAAAATACCTAATAGGATTTCATTAAGTTTTTCACCTCAGGGAGAATTAATATGTGAATAATGGTCTTTTAGTCCATGACAACACTGTATCTCTCTATTTATGTCGGTCTTCCTTGAATTTATCAAAATTTGTGATCCCCAAGCTTCATTCCACAGCAGAATCATCTGAAGTATTTGTTAACTACAGTTCTGAGGTATTGCCTGGGAATGTGTATTTTTAACAAGCACTCCTGGTGATTTTGATCAAACAGATGCATGGAGTGGCAGGCAGATTTACTTCTCTTTATTAAAACCTATAGGGATTTTCTTTTCTTCCAGGAAAAGATATTTTTTTCTGGATCCTGTATGTAGTTATTCTATGGATAGTACAAGTATATAAACTTAGCATGTCTCCTTCTTTTTTAATGTATAAAACATTTATGACTCACTTTTGATAATGGTTCAGAGCTTTCATTTATATACTTTTGTGTTCTAATTTTATTTCTACCTTCATTTTGCTCTGATTTTCTCCCTTAACTTTCATCTTTTCACTTATTTTACCCCATGTATGTCTTTTTTTTTAGTGCTTCAACTTCTTTTAGAAAGAGGTGGGCTATAAATAAAATATAATTATATATTAAAATAACTTACTGAAGCTATACAAACTTACTGTTAAAAATTTTACTTGGAACAAGGTCAGTGTACTTTCTATAACATAGCTTGATTTTGTTTCTTATACTATGTACTGTGTTTCTGGAAACCATTTTAGGTTCCATAATTCAGAATTTATAGAAAAACATGTTTGAAATAGTGGCCCTCATATGCAAATCAAAACTATAATGAAATATGACTCCACACCTACTGGGGTTATAATCAAAAGGACAGACATTAACAAGTATTGGTGAGGATATGGAGAAATTGGAACCCTTATATATTGCTGTTGGAAATGTAGTCTGTTACAGCTGGTTTAGAAAATAATGTGAGAGTTCCTCAAAAGTTAAATATAGAATTACCATATGACTAAGTAGTTCCACTCTTGGGTATATACCGATGTAAAATGAAAACATATGTCTAAATAAAAACTTCTGAATACTCATCACATTATTATTCATAATAGTCCCAAAGTGCAAATAATACAAATGTTCAACAACTAGTGAATGAATAAATAAATTATATATTCATACAATGAAATATTATCTGCCTATAAAAATGAATGAAGTACTGATACATGCTGCAACATAGATGACATTTGAAAACATGTCAAGTAAAAGAAGCTAGACACAAAAGGCCACATATGATTCTATTTCTATGAAATGTCTGGAATAGATAAATCTATAGGAACAGAAAGTAGATTACTGTTTGCCAGGGGTTAGGGTGTCTGTTTGGGATGATGAAAATGTTTTGGAATTAGATGGTGGTGATGGATGCATAACTCATAAAATAGAGGTCTACAAAGAAAAGTAAATTTTCCTTGAACAAGGTCATAGAGTTTATAATTTACTGGTATAACAATATATAGAATACAAATCTATGTGAGTATATTAAAATTTTAAATCCATTGAATTGTATGCTTTAAAAGGGTGAATTTTATGTTATATGAATTAAATTATATAAATTAAACTGTATTTTATACCTCAATAAAGAATAAAAAGGAATGGCTTACAACCTTTACACTATCAAGTATACCTTTTACTGTTACCCATTATTATATGCATTCCCCTTTCCCTTGTGGTTACAGGGGTTTGAACCTTTTAAAAATGTTGTAAATGGTATTTCTTAACTCACTAATGAGTGTTCTTATTTTTATTATTTAAAGGCTCAGATATTATTAAGAAGGATTTCTAATTACTATTTCTAAACTAAGTGAAATGATGGCTGTTAAAGATAAAAAACTGGATGTTTTTCTAAATTTATTATTTAGTCTTTTTTCTTTGGGACATATGTATTTTAGGCTGTTGAAAGTAGTAAAGGGAGAGTGGTGCCTGTGGCTCAAAGGAGTAGGGCACCTGCCCCATATACTGGAGGTGGCAGGTTCAAACCTGGCCCCAGCCAAAAAAAAAAAAAAAAAAGGTAGTAAAGAGAGACTACGAACTGTCCTCACTATCGTTATGGAGTCCTTAGGATATGAACTATTGCCTTAAAAATATTTTTAATTCAGGAGGTAATTTATACTTTAATATCTAACAGTGGACTAGTTTGTTAGGCGATTCTTATTCTAGATATTGTTGTGCCAGTAAACTAGAAACTCTATCACTTTGTTAAAGAAAAATACGTTTTCTTTGTCAACCACTATTTTCTTATCTTTAGTGTAGAAATAGTGTTTTTACTTTATAGGATTATTGTGAGATGCACATGATAAATATTGACTAAGCATCTATTATATGCTAGTTACTTTTCATAGACTTCCAGGCATACCTGGGACATTGAAGTTTGAGTTCCAGACCATAAAGTAAATATCTCAATAAAATGAGTCATACAAATGTTTTAGTTTTCAAGTACTTATAAAAGTTATATTTATAATATACTGTGATCTATTAAATGCAATAAAATTATGTCTAAAAAATGTGCATACTTAAAAGATTTTTTTTTGAGACAGGATCTCACTCTGTTGCCCTGAGTAGAGTGCCATGACATAATAGCCCATAGCAACCTCAAACTTTTGAGCTCAAGTGATCCTTTTGCCTGAGCCTCCTGAGTAGCTAGGCCCTCAGGCTCCTGCCACAACACCCAGCTAGTTTTCCTATTTTTAGTAGAGACTGGGTATTACTCTTGCTCAGCTGGTCTTAATGCAATACCCACCAAAGTACCAATGTCATGCTTTGAAGAACTTGAAAAAGTAGTATTTCATTTCATATGGAACCAGTGAAAACTCAGGTAGAATAAATCTGGACGCATCATGTTACTGGACTTCAGGGTATACCATGGGTTGCTATTCAGCCATAAAAAAGATGGAGACTTTACATGTTTTGTATTAACCTAAGTTGAAGAACATTCTTCTTAGTAAAGTATCACAAGAATTGAAAAATACATATCCAATGTATAAATACTAATATGAAATCAATAGATAAACAACTACATGCCCACATGAGAGTAAAGCACAATTAAATTGAAGTGGGGGGGGGAACAAAAGAGGGGGATTAGTAAGCTCTCATCTAATGGGCACAATGTAAGAGTATACACCACACCTCTTGGGTAAATGGGCCAGCTACAACTTGGACTTTACCTAAGAAATGCAAACAATATAGCCTAATCATTTGCACCCTTATATTAATTTGCAATAAAAAAATATAAGTGCCATGCTCAGGTTAAAAAGCATGCTAACGATTATCTGGACCTTCAATGAATTGCGATCTTCGATTTTTCTTTTTGATCTTTTGTCGATGGAGGAACTGACCTTGATGTAGATAGCTGCTGACTGATCAGGGTAGTGGTTCCTGACAGTTGGGAGTGGCTTTGGCAATTTCTTAAAATAAGGTAATAATTAAGTTTGCCATATCAATTGACTCTTCCTTTCACAGGGGAAGTAGCATATGATGCTTGTTTGATAGCATTTTACCCACAGTAGAACTTCTTCAAAATTGGAGTGAGTCCTCTTAAATTCTGCCATTATTTTATCAACTAAGTTTATGTAATATTCTAAATAGGTTTTTATCATTTCAACAATGTTCCAAGCATCTTAATGACATCTTAAGAAACTACTTTCTTTGCTCATCCATAAGAAGCAACTCATTTGTTCAAGTTTAATGAGATTGCAGCAGTTCATGTCTTTAAATTATCTCTGTTCACTGATGATATGACTTTATGTCTAGAAAATCCTAAAGATTCCGCCAAAAAAACTATAAGACTTACTAAATGAATGGAATGAAGTTTCAGGATATAATATTAACATATAGAAATCAGTAGAGTTTGTATGCGCCAATAATCTAGCTGAGGAAGAAATCAAGAAGACAATCCCATTTTCAGTAGCTATAAAAAACTGAAATAAAACAAAAAACCTAGGAATATCTTTAACCAAGGAAGTGAAAGATCTCTACAAGGAAAAGTACAAAACACTGATGAAAGAAATTGTAGAGGACACAAATGAATGGAAAAACATTCCATACTTATAGATCAGAAGAGTTAAGAATGTTAAAATTGAGCTTAGTACCCAAAGTAATCTACAAATTCAATCCAATCCCTATCAAAATGCTAACATCAATTTTTGAAGATTAGGAAAAACAATCTAAAGTTCACGTGGAACCAAAAAATAGTCCAAATAGCCAATCATACAAGAACAAAACAAACAAAAATGTATGGAAAATATTTAACATCATTAATGATCAGAAAAATGAGAATCAGAATATAATTAGATATCATCTCACTCCATTTGAAATGGCTTTTATAAAAAAAATAGGCAATAATACTAGAGAGGATGTGGAGAAAGAGAAATCCTCATACATTGTTGGTAAGAATGCAAATTAATTCAACCAGCATGGAGAACGGCATAGAGGTTCCTGGAAAAACTAAAAATAGAATTACCACTTTACTCAGCAACCACACTGCTAAAATCAGCTTTTTCCCTTTTACAAAGAAAAGTCTTAGGTGAATAAATGGATGTGGGATAATAGTATAAGGCCTTCCTAATACTGCAGAGTGTTGCTTTTAGGGCTCCTTGTTCTCCTGTACCATCTTTTGATTGAAAAAGCATAATTTCATATTTAGATATTTTGTAGTAATTACTGAAGAGATGATTCACTTTGAATAAATGAAAGAGCCATCTGATTAGAAAAAAAAGAAAATACAGGTAATTCGTAAGTTACAAACAGCTGATGGATATATGACTTGTACTTATGAACAGAGGCTGTTACGGTAATAGGTAAATACAAATTCAACTTAAAAACAGACCTACAGAACCTATCTTGTTTATAACCTGGAGATTACCCATAAGTATATTACAGATACTGTTCTATCTCAGAAGCAATGAGGTAGGTTTACATCTTTTGGCACAATCTCTTCTATAAATCATACCATATAACCTGCTTATATGCTATGATTAAATAAAACACTAAATATATCAGATGAAAAATAAATAAAATGAATAAATGAGTAAGTTAAAATCTGAGATAAAAACCACCTGATCATGCTGTATAATTTTTTTAATATGTAGCTGTAGTCTGTTTGCTAGGATTCTATTGAATATTTTTGTGTTGATAATCATTGATGATATGGGTCTATAGCTTTCCTTTTTTGTTGGACTCTTTCTTGGTTTTGGTATCAGAGTGATATTTGCTTCCTAGAATGTGTTGGGGAGGAGTCGTTCCTTTTCTGTGTTTTGGAATAGGGTCTGCATTATAGTTCTGAGCTTCTCTTTGAAGGTTTGGTAGAATTCTGTTGTAAAACTGGTCTAGGACATATGTTCTTTTGGAGACTTATTATTGTTGTAGCAATTTTGGTGCTTGCTATTGGTCTGTTCAGAATTTCTAGTTCTTTCCGGTTGAGTTTAAGGAGGTTTAAGGAGGTGATTCCAGGTATTAGTGCATTTCCTCCATGTTTCCAGATTTCAGGACATAGAATTTTCTTGTAGTAATCAGTGATGCTGCTTTGTATATCTGTGATATCTGTTGTTATTCCCCTCTTTTTGTTTCTGATTGAAATTATTAGAGATCTTACTTTATGTTTCTAGTTAATCTGGGCCAGGTAGTATCTATTTTATTATGTTTTTCAAAGAACCAACTTTTTGTTATACTGGTCTTCGGAATAATTCTTATGTTCCCAATTTCATTTAATTCTGATCTACTTTTGGTTATTTCTTTTCTTCTGCTAAGTTTGGAATTAGATTGCTCTTCGTTTTCCATCTCCCTGAGATGGTTCATTAGGTTGTTGATTTGAGATGTTTTAATGGATAGATTTGAATGTAACTTTCTTCTCATAGAGGGGCATGGTTTTTACATTCCTGAAATATTAATATTCTATTAGAAGAAAAAATGACACTAAAATGAATGAAAGTTCAATAAATGGGCTTATGTCTAAATTGAAACCAATGCTGTAAACACTTAAAGATGTCTTCTATGCCTGTTGGGCCTGGCTAATTTGAGAGAAATTTCATGCATATGAATTGTCACAATGCCTAACAGGCTTTTGTAACTTTAAGTGTTCCTACTGAATGGAATGAACTAATGCATGTGAAAGACCTTTCTGTAAACTAATACTTTGCAAATGTAACTATTGTCACATGATCTCATTTTGTCCTTACAGTTACCTTGTAAGGCAGATCCATTTTTTTTTGTTATTTTTGTTGTTATTTATAGTTGAGGTAACTAAGAAGTATTAAACTATTTTCCACAGCCTTTTGGCCTTGTGGTTAGTAACAGAGGACTTGGATTAGAACTTCACTCTGTGAATCTTAGGTCTTTGTCCACTCCACAGTGCTGCCTCTCCAGCCAAATTCTTGGATGTAACTTAAATGCATTAGACAAGTTAAAAATGGCTCAGTTGAAAGAGAAAAGGAGAATTCTAAATTTCCCAAGATACTGCTGGCATTGTGAAGGCAGACAAGTTGAAGAAACAGAATCCACTTCCTTCTGATAAGGAACTCCTGAAAGAACTGAATCATTCTAAGACCTAACATTAATAGTGAGAAAATGGTCTTTGAAAGGGTCCAAATAGAGATTTGGTGATCTGTTGTATTTTACAGAATGTTATGGCTTAAGGAAGCTGAGAAAGGTATTTTTGCCTGCCTTAAAGAATTGTGCAATGTGCGTTAGCAGTGTTGGTTCCACTTTTGTGAAAGAGAATGCCTTTCTAATTTTAGAGTTTTTCAAGAGGTAGATAGGCCTTTGTATGAAGGGTAGCTTTACTCAGGGCTCATTTTAAGAGGGGCCTATGAAATCATTTTATATTTCATTTGCAAAAGGAAGACAATGTGGTGAAAATGAAAAATGAGTTTGCATAAAAACTTATCTTTCTCGGAAGAAATGGTAGGAATGGGACTCCATAACCATACTTATTACTTTTTTTCCTAAGTTATAGAGATGTGTGTTATCAGTTCAATACAGGTATTGGGATGCTTTAAAGTGCCTGTTGATGTTTTACAGAAAGAATTATTTATTTAGCAGATCATTCAAGAAGGGACAGTGTTGTTTGTTTGTTTGTTTTTACTCCTTGAGTGTTTTGATTTGTTTGTTTGTTTCCCTGGCTTCTCAATAGTTCCATTCTAATTTATTTTGCAAGTTTCAGTTTTCAGACCATGAAAACTTAGCTTATTGGACAGTTTTTATTTTAAACCATTTTTTCCCATTTGGTAAATCAGCAAATGTTTAAATGCAAATGGCCAGAGAAAATAAGAGTTCCTACCAAGGACTTCGGGTCTTTATAAAGGTTGGCGATTATTGTGTATAGTTTTGTTTAAGCAACTGAGATTGGATTATGTCCTGAGAAGCCATTTAAAAAAAATTTTTTAGCTGAAAAATTTACATATACAATATTTTAAAATTAGGAATTCTACCTAGAAAGATAAATTTTTAGCGAAACCTAGGACATAAATCTATAAAACTACCAAGTGGTCTGGTTGCCAAGACCTAGAAGGCTAGGAGTAGATCAGATTGAAATCAAGGGTAGTCCTTTTGGGACCAATCAAAGACAATGAGACTCCTATGAATGGGGAGTATACCTAAGATTTCAGTATTTCTGGAAGTATACTTCCAGAGAGACTGTGAATGTGAGGAGGGGGAGAATAAGGATCCTAATGAGTATTTGACATGTGTGGTCCTATTTAATCCTCACAAACTACTCTGGAGAGTACATTTCATATAACAGAAATAACAAAACTTGGATAGAAGTTTGGTAATGGGCCTAAGAATACATGACTAATAAATAACAGGGCTAGACTTTCAAACCAAATCTAAGACTCTTAAATCTGTGCTTAGCTTGTTATACCTATGTAGGTTCAAGAAGACTTTTAGTAGAGTCTTAGTAGACAAATTTACATAGAGTTATTAAGAGAAATCAAGGATATGAAAGCTTCCCTTAACATTTGAGACTGATTTCAGGGACAACTAAGCATTCCTACCTGAGGCGCAGAGATAGAACTTGAAGCTAGTTAGACCAAATAACTGATGTTGCATTCATGCCAGTTTCCACTATAGGACAGTTTGCAATAGATATCTTTGAGTTAGATTGCCTTAACATCCCAGTCAGCTAATGCCAGAATGGCATGATACAAAGCATTATGATTACTGGGACATATATGACTTATAAAAATTCTTCTGGTTATTTTGTTCATATGCTTATGGTAGGCATGTGAGATCATGTCCTGTACAGGTGAATGTACAAAAGGATCTCTCTAGGACAGATTTGTCATTTCCTAGTATTCACAAAGCTGCTTCTAGAACAAAAACAAGATTGATATTCATTAAGCTCTGGTTTGAAGTAATGAAATAATGTCTTTTACAGCAACTTGGATGGAACTGGAGGTCAATATCCTAAGTAAAATAATGCAGGAATGGAAAACCAAATGCTGCGTGCTCTCACTTATACGTGGGAACTAAGCTATGGGTCCACAGGGGCATATAAAATGGTACAGTGGACGTTAGAGACTTAGAACAGGGGAGGCTTAGAGGAGGTTGAGGGAAGAAAAACCACCGGTCAGGGTCAATGTATGCTATTTATGTGATGGGTCCACTAAAAACTCAAACGTCACCACTATACAATTCGTCTGTGCAACCAAAACCCACTTATACCTGGAATATATTGAAATATAAACAACAGAAAGATCTGACTTAAGTGGAACTCTTTGATCCAATAAATATTTTTGCTATATGATATTTTATTATTTGTCTCTCCACATGAAAATAGAAGCTTCATGAGAGTATGGATCTCATTTACTATGGTAACAATAACACCTAGAGTAGGTCTTTTGCATAAAGGAGGCCAGGAAATGTTTGCTTAGTGAACATAAACACTGTAGACCCGCAAAGATTTTTGTTTCCCTGCTCAGCTCTTTCTCCTGTTCACTTTGTGGGTTATTTCTTCTCCACTTACTCTTCTCAAACTGCCAACCTTTTCATATATATATATATTTTTTTTTGAGACGGAGCTTCAAGCTATCCCCCTGGGTAGAGTGCCATGGCATCACAGCTCATAGCAACCTCCAACTCCTGGGCTCAAGCGAGTCTCCTGCCTCCGCCTCCCAAGTAGCTGGGACCACAGGCGCCCGCCACAA